>JAOVVA010000010.1:3664450-3676950 GCA_028565275.1 Leiocassis micropogon
CATAAATGGTTGCCAGTCATCATACAATTCCTGAGTGGATCCCTTCATGGAAGAGTGAATTTAGATTAATAAAATACAAGACCTCTTTAATCCAGTAAGCGGTCACTGGGAGCAACGGCTCCTAATGGTTAAACACGATCATTCTCCTAGTGAGAAGCTAAAGGCTATCATATATGCCTGGGTGTATTTTAGGTGAGCATCACTTGAGTCAACATCACAAAGTGCAAAGAATGGGGATGGTTCTAATAGTAGTTGGCATATTTTTAAAGTATCAGAAAGAAAAAAAAAATCCAAAAATGATATAACTTTGGGCATGTTCAAAACATATGCAGTAGCATAGCTGGTTCCTACAGCTAATGTGGCTGAGTTATTTGTGTTTAATAACTAACTTATATATAGCACTAATCATCTGTTTAGTATCTGGTTTACATCAATAAACAGAATCTAAATGTCGAAGAATCTTTTGCTTTTGTGTTAATTTTTTTCCTGCAGTCTTCTGTTTGGACCTTGTCTGGATAACTGAGGAACTGCAGCAGAGTGTAAACACCTTCTCTAGAGCTGTTTGATGGATCCTATAGAATCCTCTGCACTGATGCACCTTTCAAAAATATGTGAATGTCAAACTGAGAAAGCAGATTTTCATAGCAGCTATAATATAAAATACAGCAAATCTGCAAATAAAGCAAGTGAGGTTAGAGTCTGTAAGAGGCTCTGTAGTGTGTGCTGAATATAAAACACAAAAAACATAAGCAGAGCGGCACAGAAGAGAAGGAGAGGAGGAGGAAGAGCAGAAGGTCACAGCATGCACGAGTGCTCATCTTTATGAAAGTATCAGATACATAACTGAGCCATGAAGACATTTTTTTTATGCAATTTATTGGTCAATGGAGCATTTGAGCTTTTATACACTTACGTAATGCTGGCACAGGGACAAGTGGCAAACCACAAATATACAAACTACAGCGTAAATCAAATTATGATCAAATACAAAATGACATTTTTTAATGCAAAGAAAATGAACTAAAATTTAAAACTTTTCCTTGAAACAAAACATGGACTGAAGATCACTAAAGTATGTTTTCACATATACTATGAGCCCAATACAAATAAAGACAGAGTTAATAAATACCAATTGCTGACCACATTAAGTAAAAAACTGATACAAATGGCACTAGAAAATAAATATTTTTCCTGTCTGTAGTAAAGCAAGTCTTAAAAATTGAATTAGGATGGGTGTTGTGAATAGAACAGAGTTCTGGGATTTGCCGGCGCGGTTATTGGGACTCCTCAATTACCTGCGAGAGGGAACAATCACAGCACTTGTTAAGCACAATGCTTTTAAACCACACACTAATCCCTTGCTTTCAAACGCATGATATTACAAAGGCAATCCTCTAATACAATAAGACTTAAAAAGGATGAAAATACACGCCTTCTTGCCTTTTGTGATGCAAATAGGGCTTTTTATTTCAGGCTGTAATTATAGGTCACAATATAAAGCTCCATGGTTCATTTTTGCCTCTCCAAACATCCTTCTTACTGTGTTTAAGTAAAAAAATACACACAGGTGCATGGTTGTTTTCAATTGGAACTCTAACACTGAACACAGGTATTTTACAGACTGTTTTATGATGGTCAACACACTTGTGTCTCATTTTATTTTTGCATTTGGTCATCTTTTCTAAGAGAATTAGGCAGGTCTCATCTCAAATTCATTCCCCAGTTAAAGAAGAACTGAGGGAATGACAGTTTAATGGTTCGTAAACACTCAGGTAAACTTGAAGTGGGGAATAATGTATTCACACACTTGTCTTTGTTACTGAATAAATCACATTGCATTGCTTTCACCAGACTGCTGGTGGCAGTGGTGTAATGATGTGGGAAATGGTTTTATGGCACACCCATGGCCCCTTAACAGCAATGAGTTCTGTTGCTCATACTGTTAATGTTTGCTGATTTCAGTGGCCTCACCGGTCAGCAGTGAGGGAGGTGAACAAAGATCAGAATCCCAAACAATTATATTGAGCACCTTTTGGAATCCATGCCATGTCGAATCTCTGATGTGTACAATCACACAATGTCATCCAATTACATTTTTGCAACGACCCAAAAAACTTGCACTCGTCGTCTGTAACGCTTAATCCTGTATAAACAAGGGGGGGGGGCAGGGGTGTCTGGAAACTTGGAGCACAAGGCCGGGTGAACCCTGGACAGTGAGCCAATGCATCGTAAACCAACTCCAGTCCAGCACATTTGCGCTGAGGAGGTGGCATTTTTAAGGAATTCTTGAGCTTATTTAACATTCAGAACTTTACCTAAATAAAGTAAACAAGTCAATCATTGATTTAATTAACTGAATTGACCAACAAAAAAAGTGATTAAATTGCACAGCTCTGGCTCTTAGCACACATGCTTGAGAGTGAGGTTAAAAGTTATATTTTGGCAGTTTTAGAAGTCGTTCCAAACTGATTAGATATATTGTTCTGCATATAGATACAAGATAAGCCTAAGTATAATTTTAAACATGTATTAGGAGTACACCGTTACCTGTCGAGGCAGTTAACCACGTCCCGCACCAAGCTAATAAGTTGCTCATGCTCCTGAGGGTTCGACATGATGATACTGTGGAGCTTCTTCATGTAGGAGTCGATGGAGTCCAGACTGGCCGTCTCTCCGCTGCCTGCAGGAACACAGCACAGTGACACAGGAGGGCACTAAAGAGTCCACAGTACTTTTGTAACAGTTATTTCAAAGCCGTCATTCTCTGCCATAATTGAGAAGAAGAGAACTGAGAATCTTTTAGAACGACGATGGATGTTCAAGTCAAACTGGGACTTCTGATTGTGCAGAATAACAACACAGTTATGAGAGTAAAAATACTCACTTTCTCTATATAATCCCCTGCTACTGTAATGCACTTATCCCAGCGTTTCACTATTGCTTGAATACCATCAAGGTAGAAAGTCTGAAATGCTGGTCTCCCAGGAACACCTTTAATGGCCCAAGCATGTTGAAATGGCTCAGAGCGAGGTCAGTACTGTACAGAGGATGTGGCAATAACTCCCAGAGTTCCTTTAATGTGCAAGTGATATTCGTGAATGATTGTGTGTAAAGTTCCCACAGATAGATGCGTTGCTTCTGCAAGTTGGTGACAATTTTCTGTCGATTTTCAAGGATCAGGTGTCCTATTTACTGAATGTTTATGGAATCACCACAGTGGACTCCGTGCCACCTCAGCATGTACAAACAGCCTTGAGTAAAAAACATTTAAAACATTTACTGCGGCTAGGCACTGTGCTTGAAGTCTTCTTTAAATATCGATCGGTTTTACGATTTTATTCATTAAAAATTTCAACACAAGTCCTGGTTAGCCTTGAATGCCCCTTGAACATTTTGAGCTCCATTCCATGCAACTAAGAATCTGTTGTTAATAGGCAAATAAGATTTTATTTAACTATTACTAAAAAGGGACAAAATCATATTACACCCATATTAAAAAGATTAGAGAAAGAAAAAGCGCTGTCTGTGACACAATTACACTAAAATATATGTGCTTGAGAAGTTACACTAGCTACTTTTGGAACATCTGAATCTGCACTGGGACCTGTTGTTGTTTTTTGAGCCAAAAAAATAAATAAATAATGTATGCACTATATGTAAAACAGACAGACCATGTGTGTGTGTGTCTCACCAGGTAGCGGCACGTTGGAAAAGCTGTGCGTGAGTGCTGAGCGCAGTTGGTCGAGGTGTTGTTGTAGCAGGCTGTTGCGTGTGCGCTCCTGCAGCACATCTCCCTCCAGGCGCTCCACGGCGCTCCGCATACTCTCCACGTGTTTCTGTAGTGCTGCGTTGCGCTCCTCGTACTCCATGTTGGTCTTACGTAACTGCCGCAGCTCTGCCTCACGTGCTGCGCCAAACGCACACAGAGTTTAGAGAGAAGAAAACATACACGCTTCTGTGATACATTCATGTACAAGTGTATGAATCCTGGTATTTCCTTTCATTTGTTTCATTGAAAGAGTACGGATTTCACAATGAAAAGGATCAAAAGAAAATCTGGATTTGGGATAATCAGTTATGCATGATGATTTAAAATGATCGTTATGTACATTTTGCCTAATAAAATTTCAAACGAAAATGTATCTGTGAAATATAAAAGAAAAAATAATAAGGCTGAAGAATGTAATAACTTACCTTTACTGTGATTGAGAAACTCCTCAGTAAAAATGGGGATATCAAACACCGAGCGATCCTTCAGACCTCCATCATTCTGTGTGAGAGAGAGAGAGAGAAGTTTGTACCCTACCTGTGCCTCTGTCCATGTGTGAAATTACTTAAAGAAAAAATCTTTAAGTAAACATTGACATCGCATCCAATCATCTGCATGCATTACTGCACTTTTATATATGGATTATTATTTAATCACTGGCAGATTTACCTCTGATCAACACACAAGTCTAAAAGAAATAAATAATATTTAAAAAAAAATTATTTAATTATTTCAGATTACTTTTTTGAGTATATAATTATTTAATAATTAATAGTTTCACGGTTTAAATTTAGGTTTAAATTTGTAAAACGTTTCAAAATCGATTTCTTGTACGGCCGTGGCCAAATGTTTTAAGAATGAAAAGGATATTGATTTTCACAAAGTACGCTGCCTCAGTTTCTATGATGGCAATCATAGAATGTTATGAAAAGTTCATGCCATGAAAATGAACAAATACTGACAAAATCAACATTTATTATGCAAGAAAGTCTGGATGTGGTCCAAAAGTTGATTGACAGCATGCCAGGGCAAATTGCAGAGGTCTTGAAAAAAAAATGGTCAAAATATTGACTCTTAAATATTGCATAAACTTAATCTAACTGTCAATAAAAACGTTTGACACTTATGAAATGTTTGTAATTACACTTCAGTATACCATAGTAACATCTGACGAAAAGATCTAAAAACACTGAAGCAGCACACTTTGTGAAAATAAGTGTCATTATATCTAAATATCTTATATCTTGTGGCTATGTCTGTAAATGACCTCTGGGAGTACCTTCATGGCCCACTAGGGGGCTGTGACAAGACATTTTAGGGAACACCTTTAAATAAAGTACTTTACTTTATTACCGTGGTATTAAAATAAACTTTAAATAAAGTACTACTTCAATTACACATAAAACTTTAATAAAAAATATTTGAAACCTAGACCTTTTATGTTAATTACACGAAATAAAGAAATAAAGGGAAAAAAGGTACGAAAGCAAATCAAGATAAATAAATAAATTGAAAACTGTATAAAAGAAGGGCGTTTTGCACATTTTATTAAAGCCAGGCCAAGCAACTGATAAGTGACCAATCTTGTACGTCTCAAGCAATGTTGCAGCCTAGTGTGCCATGCATTAACATCGGACTTCCTGTGGTGCTGTTGCACACGACCTCCTGCTTATCCTACACGGCATCATAGCGTTAATGCTCCAGGAAGTATGACAAGACACTTTGACTGTTAAAAATAAAAATTTAAGGGTCTCCTTGTAATGAACTTTTTTACGTCATACCATATCACGTTCTTTCATGTCACTCACTGACCACACTGAGTACATATATAAAAATTATATTTTAATGCCAAATATATGAAAATAATCATCAACGACATCAAAATAACCTCCACTGTGAATATAACGCTTCAGCATTGACACCTTTGCTTTTTATGGACTATTGTGGACGTCCTCTTATGCGTAACATAGGCATATGCTTGGCATTTTTTGACTGACTGCCGTTCATGAACATGAGCTAACAGGTGTTTTTAGTTTGGTTTGGCTTACATAATCACCAAAAAGATGTGCGATAAGAACTGAAACCCCTAATTTACCACTGACAGACACACATCTAACTGCATCATTCTAAACACAGCGATGCATTACAACATTAATTATAAAGGTCTGTCTTTTCTCCAAGCCCTCAGTCCATTAAATCTCTAACCACTGATGGAAGTTTGATGATGACATCATTTAAAGCTGAGTTTCCTAAAGCTTTAAAGGAAGAGTTCAGACAAAGCAAACGCTTGGGCTCTGCTCTTACAAAGTGTCTTTGTGGGTTCGACTCGAGCTTGACTTACCTCATGAAGAGCTTCCCGGGCAGCCTGCCGGCCCACATCTGTTACACAGGAAAAAGAGAATGAGAAATGGCAGTAGCGGTAAATTAATTATTTCTGTATGACGCCTTTCCTCCATCTTGAAATGATAAGACAGAAAGTGGCTTATGCGAATTCTCCACTGAGAGACATGGCCAAAACATGCATGAATCCAAAGTAACTTCTAATTTATAACTTCTTTAACACCGATGTACTTTTAAACAAGCAAATTGTTGGTATGGTTAAAACATGACGCTGATAGTCATGATATAACAATGAAATCATTAAGAACACAATTTATACTGCTTCTGCTAATAATGCAGGTTACATTAGTTTCTTATGTAACCTGCTTCTTTTTGACAGTGAGGTCTGTGTGAGGTTCTGCATGTTTGATTCTCCTAAACCACCCTGAACTTATTTTATTCCTTCTGAAAACATGAAATCTCTTTCTGTTGCTCTCTTTCTTTAACCTGATTTACGAAAGACATTCTGAAGTGGAACAAAGAACTAAAAGAAACCCTTTTCACAGGGATGCATTTTTGTTTGTGTGCGTGCGTGTGTGTGAATACCTCCCCGGAGTCGTTTCCCTTTCTGCTTCTCCTGCACCTTCCTTTTGAAATGCTTATAGGCTTCTGTCTGCTGATACTTCTCCAGCTCCCTCATGTAACGCTCCTTATCCTTCTCTGCCTCATCCAAATAGCGCTACACAGAAAGGGAGAAAGAGGGAGAGAGAGAGAGAGAGAGAGAGCTTTCTCAGTTTAAAACTTTTCTTTCAAAAAGAATATGCTAGTGATACACAAGAGTTCACCTAAAGCTATTTAGGGCTCTGAGAGTGCAGTTTTAGATCTGATTGTGTGTGTGTGTGTGTGTGTGTGTGTGTGTGTGTGTGTGTGTGTGTGTGTGCGCGAGATAGAGAGAGTGATTACACCCTGTACACGTAAAACACATTCACCCAAAATGAGAGTGAGACCTTCTCACAGTTTTCTCCAAATCAGAGTTTAAACCCGTGTGCTCCTGACCTGTTTCTCCTCAGGAGGCAGCTTGCTCCACTCATTGCCCAGCATCCTGGTGATCTCCGGGAAGGGGACGTCTGGTCTCTCGGCCCTTAGCTGCTCCCGCCGATCGTTCATAAACCGCACGTAGCCTGTTAATGGGGCTTTGGGTGCGTTACTGTCCTTCATTGGCTTCTTCCTCTTCCTCCCTTTTGTCCAGCTGGTCCTGCGTGGCTTCTGCAGGTCAGGATAGACAAGGATCAGGGTTTTTATCAGACATATAATTACCCAAGACATCTTTACATCATGGAATCTCTGGAATGAAATCACAGCTATGTGTGGATTCCTCTCATCCACTGGACGGCACGGAGAATCACCTGGATATCCGCTTATTTCAAATATATATATAAAGAAAGTGTCAGCCAAAAAAATGGATACAATGTATACACATTTAAAGAAAAACGTAAAAAAAAAAAAAAAGATTTACACATTTTCAACATTTAAAGGAAAAACTATTTTATTGCTACATGTTGCATATTGATATATATTCAGATTCATGTTCCTTCTATTGTCATTGTACAAGTACAATGAAATTGAGGCAAAGGTAAAAATTATACTGATAAAATAGTAATAAATACCACAGTAAAATAAAATAAAAACAACAATAATGATGATAATGTTATGATCATATTATGATATTATATTAATATAATATAATGTACATCATATTTTTTTTCCTGAAGTGCGGATACATTTTATGCTTGACTCTGTCTGTACATACAAGTATAAAAGTATAAAACCACTACTATATAGCTCTAGTATATCGTCATATTCAATCTACATAAATGTATTATGATTTTCTTAAACCATGACACATTGCAGTTTGGCCTTGTTTGAATGATCCTTTTGCAAATTATATTTATTTATTTTTAAGTGTGGGACCCTTATTCCAGAGACAGCACCTGATTATGTCATTACAGCGCTTTTTTAATTGTTGAGTGTTACCTCCTCTCCATTCCTTTGGCTGCCATTATCAGTGTTCATTCCAGGTGAAGCGCTCTGCTCTTCCATGACCTCTGACCTCTCCTAGGGCTGACCCTTAAAAAAAATGTCCTGAATTATATTTAAGCAATATCACACAAGGTGGATGCTCTATTGCTGCATATAGCACAGCTGTGATGCAGACATGGGCACAAAGCCAGCATGCCAAAGGCATCACAGCCATGTTATAACCAGTTTCATAAACACCATCAACAGATTATGATTTGTTTCTTTATTTAATTTTTATTTTGCTTCACCAACACAACAACAAAACTGCGACTGGCGGAGTTTTAAATTCTTACGACTACTATGTAGACAAAAGGTGAGGAGATTATACAATGGAGGTGGACAGCCCTGTAAATCTCCGAGGTTAAATCCTGAATAGTCTTAAAAGGAAAGCTAGTGCAATAGGGTGTATAATCTCTTGTCCAACAACAAATAAGTGTTCTTTATCAGGAGCTGGACTGCAATTTGGCATTCAGCCTTGTCTTGGGAAATGGTTGGCTTTGGAACTGGAAATACAAGAACATGGGTGGTTTAGATTTGTTTTGAACGACTTAAGTCAAGCTGTCTTTTTTAAGACAATATAAGGTTATCAGGTGTTTTTTTTTTTTTTGCAGTGACTGGTTTTAAACATGGGTTTTGTCAGGTAGCTGCTCTCTCCTCAGTCTGATGGACCATACTAACCTACGTTCACCGATGCTGCGACCAACAGTTAATGGCTATTAGAACACATAGGACCCAGAGTTAAATGTCCCAGTGCTCTTACCTTTCATCAACATCACTCATCCAATCAGATTACTCAGTTGGGACTAAATGTTGTATAATATACAATAAAGTACACTGACTCACAGCAGTATCTATCTATCTATATATAGATAGATAGATAGATAGATAGACAGATATCAACATTGGGCTGTACAATATACTAGTATACAGCCCATAAAGACATGGTTTGCAATGTTGGAGAGGAAGAATTTGAGTGTTTTCCAAAGAAGCACACAGTCAGAGGTCCACATTCTCCTGACCGTACAGTGTAGCTTTTAATGAAGAAGTCAGGACAATGATAAAGGGATGTTCAATAAAATAACACCTCTACTATGTATGAGCAAAGTGAGCATTCAAAAACTATAGAAGTAAAGGTTTGATAAACAGATGCACGGTCTATATTAAGATTTAAGCCTAAGCAATTGTAACATTACACTCTGTGACTAAAAACTGGCAAATATGATGCAATGAGTTTGTAATGAATACAAAAAAAAGGAAAAAAGGAGTGCAATTACCATACTACTTCAACTAATATTTCGGTCATGTAAGTTTTGAGAAAAATCTAAGAAAGCTAAATGTTTTCCAAGCCTTTGAAATTATCTAGTGGAACTTCATGCTTTTATCAAATAGCTTTTCCCCATCATTTACGTAAACAAGTGTACATGCTGAAACGCTTCCAGAAGTCTTTCAGTGCTATAATAGTTTGCAATTTTGACTTCAAGGACACAACACTGACATTAACCTCACAACACAAAGCACAGCAAATCCCTTCCCGATGGTGTCCCAAATCTCCCCAGTGTTCCCTACATAGGCACACTATAGCCGATAGAAACACGCAATGACTGCAACCTATCTAGTGCACTACACACGATTACTGAGCCGACGGGGACTGAACCAGTGAAGTTAGCGTGCCGTGTTAGCCAAACTAGCAATATCACTCAAGCTCGTCGGTAAAATGTTACTATAATGCGCTTTATTATTGTTTAAAAACCACAAAACAACACAGTGTGACTCATAATCGATTTAAAAGCTCATACAGACCTGCAATTTGATATAAACCGAATTATTCAGAGTTGATTCTGTACAAGGCAAATTGCACCAACCAAAACAATACAAATAACCAGACGTTTTACGTCATCATATCGCGACAGGTAATAGGATGCAAAACGAGCGGTGTTCTGGTCCAGGGTGGTTAATTAATTTAGTGAAAGAAGTATGTTATAATTTATGTTTTAAAATGAACGATTGTACACCGTATTTTCAATTTATATCATAAGTGCTATTTACGATCCGCTTTTACAGACGTTAAAAAACAAACACTATTCATTGGTCATAACTATTTTAACCGGCGGAGGGATTTGTTTGGAGAGCGCACGATCCGGGCACTTCTTCGCGGGCAAATGAACACGCTACTCTCAGCTCTTGAGCGCCGTTATGCGGAAGTAGCGCGTCAGTGTTTTGGGCTGAATTTTAAATGTTTGCTGAAATGTCTGAAATATTCCACTTGTCCACTGTATGGGTTATTGTCACAGAATGTGAAAAATAATAAAACTCTGTGATTGTTTTAAAAATGACAAAACATTCACACACACATCAGAGCAATCATAATTCTCTTGAAATTTGTTTCTCTTACTGTACATTATATAATTTTCCTTAATTGTGTGATTTATTTTTCATATGTTCTTTAATAAATCAAGTCATTTAGATATTTATGTTCCTTTTCCATAACACTAATGAACATTTTGTACTTAAATAAATGTAAATGAATGTCCACCGTGTCATTTTGGGGGAACTGCCCCTTTTGAGAGTCATGTGTAATCAGTGGCATCACTGCTGTAACCATATTAAGTATTTGCAGTTGTATTTCCTATTTTTCATAGTGTTGTGTTTGAAGTTTTAGGTTGTCAAGCTTAACATGTCCACCATGTCACAATGAAATATAAATAAATATAAAATCTTTTTACAAATATATGTGATAAACAGTACATAGCTCCAACAGTGTATCACTTTGCTAACTGAAGGTCCCTGTGCTCATTAAATGCTAGCTTCAGCAAATCACTCCTTCTATGACATGATGTACATGTGCATTTTATTTTTATTTTTAGATTAATATTGTGGCGTGGGCGGGGTTTTGGACTAGTAACCATCATGCTTTGCGAGAGGGGTTGTTAGGTGTTCACCCTGTTGAGGAAAGGTGTTTGGGTTAGTGGCTTCGGCCAGGGTGTGTGTGTGTGGGTTAGAAGTGTGTCCTGTTGATGTGTGTTATTGACTGTGTGGTTTATGCTCTTTCGTGCCATGATAAATAAAATACTCCCAGCCATTAGCATTGGGCAGCAAGGAAGCTCACTCGTCTCTCCAAGTCCCTTCGTAGCGGTGAAAAACGCTACAATATTATTATATGTACAGTTAAAATATAATTACATTTACACATTATGGACAATTTGCGAATACTAATTAGCCTAATCTGCATTCCTTCGGCTGTGGGAGAAAACCCACTAAGCATGGGGACAACATGCACACTTGATGCACACGGACCCCGTGGTGGGAATCAAACCCAGGCCCTGGAGGTGAAAGGCAACAGTGCTAACCACTAAGCCACTGTGCACCATGCATAATATACTGCATTATATTCTGCACATAACCTACATGTGGCCACAGAAATAGTGCACATAGTGACTTAAAAAAGCAAATAAGGTGCATTGACGAGGTGGGGAAAGACTTTAAAGCAATAAAAAAGGAAGTAAATACAGCAATAAAGTACATTAGGATACCTTAGGGGACCTTTAAACCTACAACCTTCTTAATAGCCTTGTAATCCCTTGAATAATTTTCATAATCCAATTTTGGGCTATAGCATTAATCTATCTCTAAAGAGACTTTAATTTTGTCGCTTCAGTATTTTGATGAGGTATTAAACCTCATCCATCCATTCATCCATCCATTTTCCATCATGTTTATCCTGTGTAGGGACGGGGCCTAAAATCTATCTCAGGGAGCTTAGGGCACAAGTTCTCACACTCAGACAACTATGGGCATTTTGAAAATACCAATCAGCCTACACCAGATGTCATTGGGCAGTGGAAGTAAACATGAAGTACCTGGAGGAAACCCAGCAAGCACAAAGAGAAAACAAACCACACACACACACACACACACACACACACACACAGACTGGAGGTGACATTCAAACCCTGGAGGTGTGAAGCAATAACATTAAACACTAAGCTACCACACCAACTACTAAACCTCATGCCTTTTCCACATTGATTTTTTCATTCATTTACACTAATGATCTCACTAATTAGTCAATAATTATTTATATAATTTAAATGATTATTTCAATTTTACACACAATATCACTATGCAAACTGCAAAATTTGACTTGATAATTATTTCAAAATCAATGCAAACTTTTTAAAAAAAAATGTAAATCAATGCAGTGTGGATAAAATGAAACAAATAAGGCAAAACTTTCTGGCTGTAATTAGGGGTCATTCTGGATTAACTGAGGCTTCCACTAGAGCATGCATACAGCAAATTATTACTAATAGTCTAAATTATTACTAATTATTAC
>JAOVVA010000010.1:3678287-3689817 GCA_028565275.1 Leiocassis micropogon
TCGAGCCTGGCCGGGAATCGAACCTGGACCCTGGAGGTGCAAGGCGACAGTGCTAACCACTACACCACCGTGCCGCCTTAATTTGCATACTGAATTGTAAAAAAGTTACAGGTCTGCACAGGTCATAAATGGGGCTGTAAAGAAACAGGGTTGTATGGGTGAGAGGAGGAACGAAAGATGATAAAAGCTATTGGGAAAACTGTACTCTATTAGATAAGCACTCTACCATAGATCCTGGGGCAGAGGTTCATGAATACTAATGGTGATCATTAAAAACATTTACATACCTAACAGTTACATACCTAGGTTCGGTGACCAATTTTACCTAATACACCTTTAATACTGGAATTGAATAAACAAGTGCAGGGTAACTAAATGGTAATACAAAAGTATTTCAATTTTAATACAAGAGTACAAAGTTAATTTGTATTAAAAAAGAGAAGAAATATAGAGGTTTATTTCAATGTTTCAAGTGGTATGAAATTAATGACTCTTTTACATTTATTCTAGGTTTTATTGTCCACTTTATTTGTGCATTGTGAAAACCAGTCACATTTTCATGCCTTCATATTTTTAAAGAACATATGGTTTGCTGTCCATGAGTAGCTTCAGCTTATGACCATCTCACAAGAAACAAGAAAAATGGTTTTATGTAGGGCCGGCATGGTGGCTTAGTGGTTAGCACTGTCACCTTGCACCTCCAGGTTGTGGGTTCAGTTCCCACCTTGGGTTTGCGTGCATTGAGTTTGCATGTTCTCCCAGTGCTTGGTGGCTTTCCTCCAGGTGCTCCGGTTTTCTCCCACAGTCAGATTAGGCTGATTGGCATTCCCAAATTGCCTGTAATGTGTGAATGAGTGTGTGTACTGTATGTATGTGTGTGTGCCCTGCAATGGACTGTTACCCTGTCCAGGGTGTACCCCGCCCCCCCGCGACCCTGTATACAAGATAAAACTGTATAGATGATGAGTGAGTGAGTGTTTTCTGTAAGCAGTGTTAGATAGCAACATGACATGATAAGCTAATAGAGGCACTGTTGCACTAACGATTATGCCATAGAGCTTAAATAGTAGTAATATTAATTATACTTCTAATAATGATGATGTGTCAGTGGGAGAAACAATAGTTGCAAGATATTGCTTTTGTAATATTTGTCATCTATGCATGTATTTTGTAAACACCAAAACACTTCCATGAATGAAACAGTCAGTAGCTCTGTGGGATGAAGCATGGTTCTGCGTGTTCAGAAAAATTAATCTATGTTACTTTTTTTCCCCAAAATATGAGTATGGTGTTTCACCTCAATTCTGTATTTTTCATCTAGTGCCGCTCGAAAGAGCAGCATTATTCAGTGGTACATAGCTATTATGTTATATAGTAAAGGAGTGAACAACAAGTGGTCTAAAATCTCATTAATGGTGAAATGTCGAGAAAGCAAACCACTTTTAAGTCCATGTGTATTGAGAGCACCAAGAGCACTGAGGTTGTCTGCAGGTCAATAAGCAGCAGTATATAAGATCAATTAAAGAGTGAGTAAATAGTAGGAACATACTGTACAGATTACCATTGCAATAAAAATGCTTGTAACAATATTTACTTATTATATACTGCTCAAAAGTATAAGGGAACACTTAGTCCCGGTTTGACTTGAACACCCCTCATATGTGTATGTAAGGTTCAAGTCAAACCAGGACTAAGTGTTCCCTTAATTTATTTGTGCAGTATATATAGAACGCTGGGTTACAAATTGAACTAATGTGCACAGAACCTGTTGGTTTGTCAAGTTCCAAATATTCAGTTAACTAAATAACTGCTTGTGTATGAATATGTGTATAAGAATCTCTTATTGTGGAGAGTGGGCACAATAGTATGTATGGTATTTTTTATGCGAGATGGCTGTCAGTAATAAACATTTTTTTAAATAGTTCAGAGTATTGGTCAGTTAACAGGTTTTTCTCCCATTAGTTACCCATTAGTTCCATTAGAAATAAAATTCTGGGGAATGCGAGAATAGCACTAGGTTCTTCTCACTTCTCACACAAATTACTAAGTAGTTTAATACACTGAAAAATCTTATCCAGTTTACTTAATTCAAATGCATGCTTAAATTGGTTTACATTTACACAATCTGATATGTCACACCCAGCATTATTTGATCATCTAATTTCAAATCCTGAATAAAGTCAAAACCTCCACCCTTATGATATTTCATAAGATAATTGGATCATGCTTCTACTATGTAAATTGATCATGCTCACTCTGCATAACAGAAAAAAAGTCATTAGAAACTTTGAATCAAAAAATAAAATCCAATTTAACATGAGCAATTGAATCAGGCTTTTGTTTTTTGTTGAGAAACTTAATATTTTTATGTTACTTATATGTAATCTGTCCTCTAAATCTGACCGACCCCACATTTCCTTTTTTAAATTTGTTATTTTGCAATCATTTATAAATAATTTATAAATAAATTAAATCCTACCACATCAATCTGATGATTTCACATCCACACTTCTTATTGGGTGGCCTCCTTCTATAGACTTGTGTAACATGAAACAAGCCATTATAAAATAAATGAAATTATAAAAAAAAATTCTATTAAAGTTCCTGCTGTATGATATAATTTAGTCTAGGATATACATAGCAGAAGTTTGTGGACACCTGACCACCGTAGCCATGTGTGGTTCTTTTCCAAACTGTTGCCACAAAGTTGGAAGCACACAATTGTATAAATTGTCTTTGTATGCTGTACAAGTTCATATATGAAGACATGAAGACACTGAGCCCTGACCTCAACACCATTTCAACATCTCTGGGATGAACTGGAACACAAACTGTATTCCAGACCTCCTCACCCGACATCACTTCACTAATGGTTTAATGGCTGAATAAACACTAATCCACACATCCAAAATTTAATGGAATTTTTTGAAAGTAGAGTGTAGCTTATTATAGATGCAAATAGAAATAAATCTAGAATGTAAAACAATTGCACTAAGGCCCATATGCATACCTATCACTGGGCGTTCAAAAATTGTTAGGTTGTTAGTTTTTTCTGCCACCATTTACCATGTTTACACATACTGTAATATGGGTTATGCAAAAATTAATTCACTGTTAACTTATGGTGAATATTTTCCCTGAAAATATGGAAGAAATCATATTAACTGAATTAAAAGCTATTCTAGTAATACAATACACACACCTTTATCAGAATAATTGGTACCCTTGATTTATTACTTTGTGCAACATCCCATTCACAACATAACAACATTTAACCTGTAATGTTAAATGAGACTGGAGAATACACAGCACTGAATCTAAAACCACTTCTCAGTGCACAATTTCTCCAGATACTAGGGTTCTAGGTAATTTGTACTGGATTTCTTTCTATAGCTTACCCCACAGGGACATGTCTCATTATTTTGTTTTCATGTGTATTTGGACATATGTTTTTGATTATTGTCCTGCTGCAGGATCCACAAATGGATGCCCATTGCTGATACAATCATTTGACAGAAGCAAACCAATTTTTTTTTAAAATATCCTGGGACCTTGTGGCTCTTAAGGTTTCTAAAGAGAGCTGATCATATATTGCAGTATGCTGAGCAAACACACCCACATCAAATACAGTATCAATAGCAACAATGTGTGTGTGTGGGTGTGTGTGTGTGTGAGTGTGAGTGAAGAAGCATTAAAGAGTGAGTAATGAACCTCATTACTTTAACTTTTCATATGTTCATTTATTTTAAAATCCTGGGGTAAGTGTGTGAATGTGCTTTGATGAGTTGGTTGAGGATTAGAAATAGATTTATGTTTTAAACCACCACAAGCTTAGGGAGCAGCATTAATGTGAATGGGCATAGATTCTACAAGTCTCTGTATCTGTTCTGGAAGGATAAGCATCATTCAGTTGAGCTGACATCCAGTGACTGCATTTACAGTACATAACCATTAAAATCTGGACAAAAGACCAATTGATTTCTCCAATCTTCAGCTGTCCATTTTTACTGAGCCCGTATCCACTGTAGCCTCTGATTCTGATGTTGCAGCCCATTTGCCACAAGGTTTTATATGTTGAATGTTATGCCATGCTCTTCACCTTAAAGAGCCTTTCCAACATTTCCAAACTTGTTCCTAAGCTCAAGATCAGGAAATCTTAGGGAGAGTGTCAAGTTGTTCCTCCAAATGCTCAAGAATTAAAAAAAGTATTCATCTACTAAAGAAACAACATAATAGTTACTTTTATGTGCATCAATTGTATTGTTGAAGAATTACCTATGGTCTGCTGTGAACTGCTATGGACATTACAGTATACAGTATACAACAGACATGTTAGATGATGTAGCAGTTTTGCCTTATCAGTGCAGCACTCACTAATTATTCTGGTTGACATGTAGTGCACAACAGGGTGGGAGAACACTTTGTTTTTATCAACATTACAGTGCACTAGAGAGTGTTTGCTAAGTGTTTGCTATAGAGAGTGTTTGCTAAGTGCTTATTTTCCACTAGCTTTGCTGACATGGAATTTGCACCATTCAAAGTAAAATGTTAATAGGAAGAATGTTCATTAAAAGGTTTCCAAAAGAGAGGGGTCCATGCTGCTGTAAACAGTTAAACTGACAAATTTAAATAGTTTGTGAGAAATAGTTGTTGACAAGTCTTAACTTGTTTCATTGTTAGGAGTGATAACTAGTCTTTAGATAAATCATGGCAGTTTGTAGACAGTTTGTGAAGGTACAGCATGAACTGGACATGGCTTGTAGAGGAGTAGAAAACACATTCATGGCTATTTCTAAGAATATAGTTGAAACATAATAATGAGTTGAGCGACCAAGAACCATCAAAATTTTTTATTTGGTTCAGCTGTTAAAAGTGGTTATTTATGTCACCTTAGCCTTCCTGTGAGATCCAGGCAGACTGCCCATTTTTTTCTGATATCTTTTATTAACAAGGCGTCTCCACCCACAGAACTGCTTTCAGATCTACTTTCTCTTATAATGGCTACTTTGAGTGTGATAACGCACAAGTCATCATAAACAGATTCCCTGACCAAGACTATGAGCCCAGTATATAGATATCAGGTTATTGATGTGAAGATTAGGGATAGGCTCAGGTGTGCCACATATTTTCAATATATTGCTCACTGCCACTATCCACTGTACTGGCTGTAGCACAAAATTGTTTATTCTTTGTTTGCCATCTAGCACTTATCGCACAAGTATGAGCCTTTTGTGTTCCATACCCTGCAATATTTTATATCATTTGCAATAACTACAGTACACACATAAAAGCCAATTAGCTAAGATAATTAACAAAATGCAAGAAGGCCATAGAGATGAAGTGCCCATAATTTTAAACAAAATGGAGCCTGATTTTGTTTTCACTGATGCTTTCAATGACACAAAGTGAGGACTCTTAACACTCTCTTAAACTTATCTTTCAGTAAATTAGTCTGGGTAAATCAGACTCTTCCAAACTGGGAACTCCCATTTACATTGTTGCACATGAAATGATGCTAAGGAATGATTAGTGTGTTGTGGTGTTCTGTAAATCACACTTAATTAGAAACTGTGAACCCTCTCATCTGTATATGTCTAAAAGTAATTTGGAAAAAGAAAGTAAGAAAGTTTGAGCACATTTGTACCTGGCATACCCACTTAATCAGGGAATGGAGTAATAATGGAGATCATTAAAGAACATCCTTCTCTGCTAAACTCTTGGTTATGGATTGTTCTTTGTAAGAGACTGTATCATAGCCCAACTTAAATCCCTCATCCCTACCCTCTTTTAAGAATAAAACTTAGCTAACATGAATTACCATCTTCAAAAGACTAATCTGATGTACATATGTTTATTCACACAAAAGAGTATCCTGATGATCATTTGTATTTGAGAATGTGTTTTGATATGTAGGAATGATGGGTAACGTAGATGTGAATGAAAATTACAGTACATCATTATAAAACATTACTTTGCTGCCCTGTGCGCACACAGTAGTAAAGAGCATGAGAACATTATTAAGGCAAATTATGAAATCAGTCCTTGAGCCCTTGATAACTGGTGATGCTGAATGCTGAGTGGTTGGAACCAATGAGGGGAAACGAGGTTGCTGCTGAGGTTGTTACATACGTAAACCAATAATTTTAACATTGTACCTTTAGGCACTTTGCAGCCTGTCAGAGTAAAACATTTGGTCCCATTTCTTTAAATGATTTTATATACGTAATTTACTTTTATTTAATATTAGGATATTAATAAGAAGTGAGGGATGTCTCAAGAGTTGTACACTTTGATTATAAATTGTATGATTGTAAACTAATTATTGACCTTATAATAAAAAGAACTACATAATTATATGGTCAAATGCAAGACTTAAAGTTGATACTATAGCAGTGGTGTCACAGGTGACAACCAACAGTGGAAAAATAGTATAGGATAGTAGCATTATACTGTAATGTTGAAGTTGTTTACACTTACACAATAAAAAAAATAGTATAGGATAGTAAACAAATAGGCAAGAGCTCAACAATAAATAGATATCAGGCTAATACAAAGACCGATATCTAAAGTAGACATAGAATATAGACAGCAAATAAAATGCTAGTTATTCAGTGAACTGTGTTTAACCATCAGGAGCCCAAGTGGAAGGAAGACGATTGTGTGGAGGGTATACACTGTAGAATCAAGAGATGAGGGAATTCCACTGTTCCATATTTCCATAATATGAAATATCCAAAAGATTTATATTTTCAGATTGATATTATCCATCAAACAATAAAGATATATTGTGAGATATATGGGAGTAAAAAGTAAATCTAACTTGTTATATATCACACTTCATAGCTGCCTCTATAGAGCCAGTTAAGAAAGTAAGAACATGGCAAGCAGAGCAAATTGGAAATGCTCTGGTAGCAAAAGCTGTAAAACGAAAAGCAATGCAGTTATATACTGTATATTGTGTGTGTGTGTGCGCGTGTGTGTGTGTGTGTGTGTGTGTGTGCCGCCTGCCTACCTAATTCATCCCAATCAGGCTCCTCCAGCAGTGCTGGAGCACATTCAAATGAATGAATCTACTTTGCTGGATCGCTTCCTTCTCTTAAATTGAGCCAGAAGTGTATAGCTCTGAGACACATTTCAAACAAGATATCTTCATCTGCAGACTTGGCTAAGCTGCCTCAACTCACATCAGTCAACCTCTGCCAGCTCCTGTGATGAAGCTATAGCTACCGATGACATTTATTATATGTTAGATCTGTCTCCTGTAGTGCATTGACGGAAGCAGAATTCTTAGGCATTGTCTCCTCTACAGCTAAAGAATATAAAATGTTGAATGCCTTGAAGGATTTTATACATTTTGAAGTGGTTTTAGAATGAGCAAGCATATAGATCGAGCAATCAGTTCAATCTCGGAGAGATATCAGACTGCATAAGTCCATAGGAGGTTGAAAGTAATTCCTGTCTAATGGCATGTTGCTGTCACTGTGAAGGCGGCCACAGTTCTGCTCAGTGACATTTTGAGAGCAAGGGAGGCAGACACACTTTCTCCCTCCACTGCTTGCGCTGATTAGATTCCTCTCCCTGTTTTTGTTGGTAATCCCCCATGAGAAAAATCACCAGCAGAAAACATTAATGTGTAAACAACATTGCTACAGGAAAAAGCCAACCCAAAGAAAAAGCCTGGCCAAGACTGAGAAATAACAGTTTTATTTTTTTTTTCAATGTGTAGGAAATGCTGTAGAAGGTTGAGTGTCCGCTCACATATAAGCAAAATTCTGAAAATGCAATTGTCGATGTTTACTTATTCATGCATACTCTGAATTCAAGGCCGAAGGCTGCTGCTTCATGTATTTTGCACTGGGTGATGCACAACGGCTGAATAGGAAAAGATGCTTAGTTCCAATTCAGAGCTGTATAACATACAGAGACAAGCATCCATAGGAGATTTAAATTTATCATTAAGGCAGTGTGGCTGACTATACTGCAGTTAGCATTTGTTTATGACTTGGGACTGGTGTCTAAGTAGATGAGCTACTGCCAAGCCACATCCCTTAGCAAAAACCAATAGGGTGGTTCAGTGGCTTTCTTTATTATGAGGCAACACTAGGGGGAAAATCTAATTGACTTGTTTAAGATTTTTTTTCTTACATCTTTGTACACTAGAAACCCATTTGAAAATGACTAAAGAGTTAATGTGTCCTTTAACTTCACCACACCAAACTTTGTTCTTCATTACTTGATTAATAGATGCATATTGAATTACTTGGACAGTTTTGAGTTCAAGTCCCTGCGCTATCAATTTGCCCCTTGATCAAAGCCATTTAACTGCCGGGTTGGATAAATCAAATCAAATCAAATGTATTATTTTTTCACTGTTGTAAGCAGGACCATATCATTAAGCGGTAATTAAATGAAAGATTTCTCTCTTTTTTTTACTTGTTTTTTCATCTATTGCGCTTTCAGTGTAAGTATGACTGAAGACAGGGCATTAAGTACTTCAGGAGACCGGAATAAAGTTCAGTCAAGCGTAATGCTGTGCTGCACTATTACATAAACAGGCAGGATTGTTTGTATGTTCGTATACTGTTTTATCAAATAGGACTATTGTTATTACCATCATAAGTGTGTGAATATGTCTGTGAGCTTTCTCACTGAATATGGTACTCTTGGTGTGTCAGCGCTGAGCTAGTGAGACACTTCTTCTAAGAGAAATTTAAGCAGACATATCGGAGGTGTGTGTTGCATACTTGGTGGAGTGGAAAGCAGATTGACGTTTCTCAGCAACCTCGGCACTGTTAGGTGAGAGACGTGCAACATTGCCTACATGCCATGCATGAAGAATCAAAATTGGAATTTTCCCTGTGTCTCTGAGGTAGGGCTGCTGTGTTGATCAATCAATCAGTCACTGTACAGGGTCATGTCTGCTTTCTAGGCTCCATTTCACCAGTGTGCCTTGGGAATGGCAACGCGATACAGGTCCCTGATTTTTATGAACACTGTGATTTTTTAGCACATTATCGGCTTTTGTTGGCATAACAGAGATGGACTCAACTCATGGTCTACCATGGTTCTGAACTTTTGAAGCCTTTGCAGAGGATTTTATAACAGAACTATCCATTGTTACTTCAAATGAAAATGTTAAATTCTAAACAATTGGATTCAGTGAGTTTAAATGGATTAAATTGAGGTTTTGGCCATTAATCTGCACACAACAAATTTGCACACAACATTTGCAAATGCATTAAAAGTCAAAAGCTAAATATTGTCATTTGAATAACCAGATTTATATCACTTTACATTTAGACACTTTGTAATAAAATCTGGAAAAAAGCTGGAAGGGCGGCCATTTTAAAGTCAATGATCCAGATCTTTACTAGAGTAGAGTCACAGATCTTTACAGAAGACATTCTTGAGTAAATGAAATATGGCAGGATTTAAAGGATAAAAAAGGAAAGATTTAAAGGAGAAAAAAAGGTACTGTTCATCTGGTAATGCCAATTCTAAGTTGTGGCAATAATGGGAGTACTTCTCAGTGGCCATGACAACAAATGTTACTGAAATTTGTAAACTTGTGTTGTAATATCAAAGTATGAAGAGAATAATCAGTGCTGTGATAACATCGCTAACATAGATAAGAGGTCAGAGCTTGTTCATTTATATTTTTTTGCTTTTGTAAATTAGTCTAACTTCCTTAGTCTTCTTAATCAATTTTATATAGGTTCTCTAGGAAATCCTCAGACCATCCTGGAAAAAGTATATTTCTACTAAGGTAACATGACACTTCCTGGGATGTTACAGATGGCAGTCTGCATAATGTACTCTCTGCTTTTATGGATTTTAGTGTAATTTCTATTATTTCCTTATATTTTCTTGAATTTAAATTCTTAGATAAAATGATCTTATTTAAAGTTGTATGGTGTCTGATTCTTTTTTGTCTTACAGTTAAATTAAATTAAATTCATTTTTATTTATATAGTACTTTTAACAATGGTCGTTGTCACAAAGCAGCTTTACAGATAAAAAAAAAAATCATGGAAATGAGTTCCAATAGTGAAATATGTATAAATCATTATTATCAGATTGTCCCTGATGAGCAAGCCAAGGGTGACAGCTTCTATTGTTCTATGGTTCTATTGTTTACATCCAGGACCTGCTACTGAGCCTATGACCACAGCGACGTATTGTCAAATGGCATGGTACTCACTGAGGAGTTAAAGTAGAAGTACTGTAGTTACGAGGGTGAGAAAGGGAGTTTGAAAGGGAGAGGGTTTTCCCAGGTAATCATTGCTGTTATTTATATCCCACCCGAAGTTATCATGGTGTAGGCACCCGATGTCATCATTGAGCTGCACACCAGTGTCTTAACTGCTATTCCTGGGGACTTTATTTACATAAATCTCTCAACCACCCTGCCTTTTTAAAATTTTTATAAATATGTGAATAGCAAAACGAGAGATAGTGGATTTACTGTGAGCTAATGCCTTCTGACGACCTCCAGCGCCTCTACAAACTGGCTGTCCAGAACCTGCCTGTGGTTAAAAAAAACTGTAAGGAGATGTTCAAAGGAAGGTAAGAAGACTCTGCAGCAATGTTTTGATGCAACAGATGAGGATGAGTACTACAATCCCCATGGCGAAAATATTGATGACTTGATGGACTGCATTACTGTGAGAACTATAGAGGCTGTCTGCTCTTACGCCAATAACAAAGCCTGACGAACCAGAAAAAGACAGTTTTCAGGAAGGATGACAAGGAGAATCAAGGAGTGGTGCATAGAAGTGGTGCTTTAAGACTCCAAAGGTAAAACACCACCCGGCCCAAAGTCTTTCGCTTTTCTCTCTCAGGAGAGTGCTGTGCAGACTTCACTCTAGTAAAACTGCTGTGTCGTCCTCCACAGCTCCTTTTAGACATTCACTGTTTCCATAAATTTGATGGCCAATTAATGTGTCGGCTTTATGTATGAATGAACATGCAGTTTTTTGTAAAAGTGATAATGTTTAGACCTAGTAATATTGACAGACATGTAGTCACATTAACAGATTGGCATACAGCCTTTATTCGGATGCTGCAGGTGTAACTGTAATGAAGAATTGTTTTATTGCACTGTCTAGTGGGTGTATACAGTAACATATACTGCCATTTTCCACATTTAGTACCCCTCTTTCGATTCTGTGTTTTTGTGTAAAAACAAAGTAATTTAAGCAGGTCTTAGAATTAGGCAAATACAACCTCAGACCAACAACAAATAACGTTTTTCATTGTGCCATTATTTATTTCCAGAATTATTTTATCGGTCTCCCAAATAATTGTGGAGGAATTTTAGACCCATTTTACTTTACAGAATTTACTTTAGTTCATTGAGGTTTTTTAGGAATTCACATATGCACAGCTCTCTCAAAGTCCCACCACAGCATTTCATTTGGGTTTATTTTTCAGCCATTCTGAAGTAGATTTATGTCACGTTGCCATCTTGAACTGCCGTTATTTCTCCCCTTTTTCCCACGCTGTCATGTCCTCTCGCTCTCACACGTGC
>JAOVVA010000010.1:3697671-3707671 GCA_028565275.1 Leiocassis micropogon
ACTCAGGTTATACAGAATGTTACAGTGAACTGATACCTAGACCCTAAGCCATTTGCTTTAGGAGGGAGATGTAACATCCTGATGTTAGCAGTGTTTCAGCCACACTCAGTACAGCGTACTGTGATGTCAGACTAGTGTCGCGAGACTTTGAGTGTATGGAGACTTGGTACGTGATTCAAGATGTCGGAGTAAACTGTAAACAAACTCACGTCGGTATCCTGTGTTTATTATAATAACACATATTGTGCCAAAGGGCAAACACAACAGAGTTCTCTTAAACAATTATGCTTTTGTGAAATAATTGCCATTTTTTAAAATGAGAATAAAACCTGTTTTTGGCCTAGCTATGACATACTCTAAAAGATATTTTTAGGAACACTGTTTTATTACTAAATTCAGTGTTCCTGTATCCTCTTTTTATTTTATGATTTAGAATTTCTCCTGCAGTGTATGTTCAAGTAGTTACATGAAAAAGGGTGACAATATATATATTAATGAATTCATGAATTCATTTATGGAGCACATTTTGTATGTCACCTCATTCAGCATCGTTCTCAAATTTTACCTATTTTGTAATGTTTTGTAACTGCTTATTTTGTAATTACCTATTATGTAATTTTTTCTTTAGAGTAGAATCGAGCATACATTTTCCACATGATTTTACTATTGTTCATTTTAGGGGACAGAATTGCCATCTATGAAAGCCTATTCCTTGCATCCCCTGTGGGTGCTTTGCCCCTGTCTGCTCACATTTTTATCCTTCGCTTTTCCTCTTCCTCCTTCTCCCTCCCTCCTACCCAAACTGTTTTAGCTCCTCCTTCTACCTTGCACTGTCCTAGAAGCCCCACCTCTCATCTCCCTCTCCCTCTCTCTCTCACACACACAATCTCTGCCTCTCTCTGTGCTGCCTACAAGCTGTATGTGTGTGTCAGTTCGTGCATGTTCTGCTTGCTTTATGCTCTTGCATGCTCACACCGAATGGAATTTTGAAATCTGTGGACAGAGATAACCCTCATCTCATATTAATTGCTCATTTTTTTTTATCAACTGATGACTGATTTGCCTATGCCCTGGCAGATTTTCTCTAATGGCATCTACAGTCATATTGCTATTTGGTGGATTTAAGTAGCCCGCTTGGATACAGAAACGGATCAATACATAAAGCTCTGCAGTAGTTGCTGGTAAGACAATTTTCTTTTGATTTTGCTGAACAATTGATGGGTTGATAAAATCTGTAACATACTGTTTATTGACAATTGACCCAGATTTTGTAAAGGTGTGCAGTGAAACCTCTCTTGTATCATACCAATCAGAATATTGATTAAGTGTACATCTTTTTGATTAGTTTCTGTAAGAAGCCACATATTTCCTTATATTCCAGAGAAACAGAGGCAACTTTTTTGACGTCATCTTTGGTGTATAAACATCCTTCTGGTCATGTTGTCCTGTGCAGTTTGGATAGTTGATTTACCCAACGTTAACTGCTCATTAATTTTGGGGCTGCAAAGACAATATATACCAACCATCCTCAGTTCTAAGTTTACATTTGAAGTACCATCAATTACCCATTAAAAGTCCCAGCTGGAAAACTAAGAAAAGTTCCTATGCAAAGTAATCAGTAAACAGACAAAATAATGACAGTTATTGACTGTGGTATTTGGGTGGGGGGCAGATGTTGGGTAAGTTTTATTACTTTGGATGGGTGAAGAATGAATATTAAGCCATTCTACACCATAGCCATGAGCTATGGATTGAGATTTGCGATTTAACTGGGTCACTCCAGGGCTTTAACTGTTTTTGTCTAATCCACCCCATTGTTGCTTTTGCTTTAAATTTCAAGTCAGGTCATATCAAATAATGAATCTACCTAGTTTTTTTTTTTTTTTTTTTACATATTGTCGCTCATTTCCCTTTAACAGTATTCTTTCTTTAGGTTAGTAAATTCTACATTTAAGTTTTAGAGTCACATTGATACAATGCTGTATGGGTGATGTGTTCAGTATGATATGCCATGTTAGATTTCTGCAAAATAGCTCTTTGTGTTTAAGCATTGAGGCCTCTTCCATAGTATACAGACACAGATACTCTATAGTATCTTTGTTCAAGTATCTTTCAGAAAACTCCAGCATCCTATTATGGCTATAGTTATGCTATGTATAGTATAGTTTAGTCATGGATATGTATAGTACAGTATATGTATGGCTGTAGTTCATAGTTATAGCTATGAACTATAGTTAATTATCAGTTTCTCACATTTGTGATGAAGTAAATGCCACATGCTGCAATACTCTTGGCTGCCTCTTTTACTGGATCTGTTCTTACCTGTACATGTGGTTTTGTAAGTTTCTTGATGTCTGGAATCCTTCTTGAGATTTATGGTTTACGGTTTACATGAAAATAAATGGGAAGTTCCGAGACTAAATTTAGTTTATTTTGAAATCATATCAGTACATACATAATATACTATATATGTGCTTGTTTGGGTTCTTTGATTTTGTCCCACTGAATAACATGCTTAAAGGTGGATTATCTAAAATGAATTGCCCCTACCTGTGAATGTGTGTGGATGGTGCCCTGAGATGGCATCCCATCTAAGATGTTTTCCCACCTCATACCCGGTGTTCAAAGTAGACTGCTCAGATCGATTGATAAGGATAAGTGGTTACCAATTTATAGAATGCTCTCCAAAAGTATTTTAAAAACAGGGCATTTTTTTGGTTGAACAGTACAGATTCTTGAAAGCTAAAATTATGATCTACTGGGTGGGTGAAAAGTAACTAGCCATAAAAAAAATTTGTATATGTAAATATATACTGTATGTATATGCAGTATGTGTACATGTACTGCCTCCAAGTCTTCCAGTGTGTGAGGCTTTGTCCTCCTTTGCGTAGCCTCACAGGAAAAAATTACATGAAGTGAGATCTGGACTTCTTGGAGGCCATTCATGAGGTACGCGTCATCCCAGTCTTGGAAAATGCTGGAGGACACATTAGAGGACTTGAAGGCATGGATTCAGGAGGCTCTCAGCAATATCCCAAATGTCTATCTTCCTTCCAATATCTCAAACGTGCATTTGTCATTGCTTTTTGAGGAAAAGTGAGAGGTGGTTGATCTCATCGGTGCCTATGTTGAAATGTAATTTTTTTTTCTTATGTAATAAAGTACATGTACAATTTGTTTTAATAAATTTGTATTAGAAATATGAACTTTATTACCATTTTTTTATGCATAATTGCTTTTCATCACCCTGTATTGTGGTGTCTTGATGCATTAAAAAATGTGTGGCCTTTTGCTTGAACCCACCCATTTTTCAAATTATAAATATTGGAACACTTAATTGATAGATGTTTCCTGTTGTCACTGTAAACTCTTTGTTTGAATGTCCACACTTAGTCCTGAGTTTTGTCAGGGGTATACCAACCAGACATGAAATGGATCATCATGGAACAGTGGTTAGTGGCAAAAAACAGTAAAGAAAAACCTCTAGACAACAATCACTGACATCACTGACATTACCAACCTTCTCCACAGGGCAGTAATGATCTTAAATTCACCGTTCAAAGAAAACCTCAAGAGCAGAAAAATAGAGATCATACATCAAGATGCAAATCTATTAATTAGCCTTAAGAATCAGAAAGCCATGTTGGTATTTATAAATTGTTACATAAATGACTCACAAAGGTAATGAAACCAAGATCAAACTGAAAGGATCTGCTCATGATCCAAAATAAAAAAGGTCAGTAGTCAAGCACAGTGTACTGTAGGTAGTGGTATGGCTTCAGCTTGCATGGCTGGTTCTGGAACAGAATTTTTCAGGCCAAAAGTGAAGCTTTAAATAGAAAAAGCAGGGACAAGTAGAGTGACACACGGCAAAAGACCCAGTGAAGTTACAGAATATGTAGGAAATGTCTCGGGTTACTTTGCTGTAACCCTGTTCCCTGAAAAAGCGGGAACGAGATGCTGCGTGAAAACGCTATGGGAACGCTCTCTGCACGACCGATTGTTGAAGCATGTGTATCAAACATGGCAAAATTTTTGCCTTATATAACCTCAGTCAGGTGACGTGCTTTGATTAGGTGCACCTGGAGGTTATAAATAGGCATGAACCGGAAATATCCTCAGGTCAATTTTGTCTGAAAGAATGTCCAGTCACGTGTACAGTGCGGCATTGGAGCGCTGCATCTCTTTCCCGCTTTTTCAGGGAACAGTGTTACAGCAAAGTAACCCGAGATGTTCCCTTTCAAAAGCTACACTCGATGCTGCGTGAAAACGCTATGGAAACGAGAATATCAACGCCGCCGCACTGGAAGTGTCTGGACCCCAGGGTTGTGTAGCGTGTGCGCCCAATCCTCAAAGAGGTCTAGACCTGATTGTAGGATGCTGACTCTAGGACTCGTGAGCCTAGAGTAGCATGGACATCCAAACTATAAAATCTGACAGATGTGTCCGGAGAGGACCAACCTACCGCATCACACACCTGCTACAAAGGGATACTTTGCAAACCCCTTAGCTGAATGAGCCCTAATTCCTAGAGGTGAAGTGTGACCATGCACCTCATAGGCTAGAGCAATAGCATCCCTCACCCTTTTAATGTGACAAAGTTTGTCTAGCGGGAGCCGCCCCCCTTGGTTGCAGTCCCCCCATAACCTATAAGGAGCTGCTCTGATTTGCACCAATGACTAGTGCAGTGGATGTAAATCTGTAGAGCATGTACTGGACACAGTAAGTGAAGTCTTTCCTGCTCTAGGGCATTAACTGGTGAAGGACAGAAGGCTTCGAGAACAACTGGGTGCATGGTCGAAAATGGAACTTTTGGAAGATAATTCGGGTGAGGATGCAGAATAGCTTTGACCAGCCCAGGGGCAAAGTCTAGGCAGGATGACGAGACTGACCGAGCCTGCAAATCCCAATTCTCTTCAGAGAAGTAATGGGTATTAGAGAAACCATCTTAAGGGTCAGAACCCTAACAGGCGCTGACTCTAGAGGTTCGAAAGGGGCCTCAGCCAAACCTTCAAGCGCAATAGCTAGGTCCAATGAAGGGACTGTTGTTCTAGTGGGCGGCCCCAACCGTTTAGCTCCATGAATAAAGCAGGCAACTAACGGGTGCTTTCCCATAGAAAGCCCATTAATCAGAACATGGTAAGCCACCCTGGCGGCCACATATGTTCTGAAAGTGCTAGGACATATGCCTGAGGACAGTTTCTCCTGCAGAAACTTCAGCACTGAAACAATCTGGCAGTGGACTGGGTCTACATGGTTTGCCATACACCAATTTTCAAAACCATTCCAACTGAGGGCATAGGTTCTTCTAGTAGAGGGAGCCTAGCACAAAGAATAGTTTCTATTACATTGGCTGGAAGACCAGTATCTCTTATTTGGGCCCCCTCAGGGGCCAAATGTGAAGGTTTCAGAGCTCAGGCCGGGGAAGAAGCATTGTTCCCTGCGCCTGAGGCAGAAGATCCCTCCTGACCGGAATTGCTCATGATGAGCTGTCGAGGAGGGATATTAGATCTGAGAACCATATTCCGGTTGGCCAACGAGGCGCTATCAATAAGAGGCGACGTCCCTGTTGACGGACCTTTGCTAGGACTCCGGGGAGCAGAGCTATCAGAGGATTCAGTGAGTAGTAAAGGGGACATTGTGTCGTGACCTGCAAAGCAAAGAGGTCCACCTCTGCTACCTAAAATCTCTCCCAGATTTTAATGACTACTTTGAGGTGGGGTTTCCATTCCCCATGTGTCACAGCTTGTCTGGACAGCAAGTCTGCTCCCATATTCATATGCCCCGGAATGTAAATCGCCCCTAGGGGCAAGAACTTGTTCTGTGCCCAAAGCAGAATCTGCTGCGCTAGGTTGTTCAATATCAAACGCAATCCGCCCTGGTGATTTATGTAAGAGACTACTGTAGTGTTGTCCACCCGCACTAGGACATGGTAGCCTCTTTACTGCTGGAGGAAGTATTTCAGGGCCAGAAATAGAGCCATCATTTCGAGGCAATTGATGTGCCATGCGAGAAGATGACCTCTCCAGATGCTTTGGGCTGGACCGCCATCTAAGGCCGCACCCCAACCCATAAGGAAAACTTCTGTTGTTAGCATCTTGCGATGACAACATGGACCTAGAGTGGGACCCAAGGTCAGAAACCAGGGTCTGAACCACATAGATTTCATTCATAGAAGGCTCTTGAATGAAATCACCTGGCTCTCAGCCACAACAGAAAGGGTCTCATATGCAGAGGCCCCAAGGGTATCACCATGGATGCACCTGCCATAAGACCTAGGATTTTCTGAAAGTAACGAACAGTCACTTTCTGGCCTAGCTTGATGTTCCTTAGGGTACTTAAAATGGATTCGATACATACAGGAAACAGTTGTGCCTGTATTCTGATCGAATCTCATATGACCTTCAAATATGTTGTCCTGTGAGCGGGAGAGACAATGCTTTTCTTGGCGTTGAGTCTCAACCCTAGAAATTTGAGATGAGCTAGGACGACATGCCGATGTCGAAGCACTAGCTCCAGAGACTGACCAAGTCATGTATGTAATTCAGATTACGGATGCCCTAGAGCCATATAGGAACCAAAGCTGCATCCGTATCTGCAGTATATGTATATGTGCAGGTTGCTAGGCCAGATAGAAGGACTCGATACAGGTAAGCTTCACCCTTGAAAGCGAACCTCAGGAACCTCCGGAAGGCCCCTATTTCCAGCAAAGTCTGCAATTCTTGTGTCAACAAATGCGCTTGTTCCAGTTTCATGGCAGTGGAGACCACGCCATTGAAAACGATGTGCAAACTGAATACTGTAGCCTCTCTCTACGGTCCTTTAAACCCAAGGAGATATACTTGGCAGTAGCTTCCACGCTGCCAATTTTTCTGAAAGGGACACAAGTTTTGATACTTCGGCTAGATGTAGGGGGGAGGGGCGGTTGGGGGGTGGTGTTAGATGTTCGGCGCCCTGAAACATGGCAGGAGGCAACCGAACACCTAACATTTCGCTGGAGACCACTATTCCCTGAATCACCAGTGGTGGCGGAGATTGCGCAATGGCCTCCTGAGGGTGCCAGGAAGTAGTTGTTATTCTCTGTTGGAACACTACCTCTTTTTGTGCTTCACGTCTCAAAGGAACCGGACCTGGTTGGGACTAGGTGGCCGACGCCTTTGACTCTTGAGCATGGCGGGGAAGAAACCTCACAAACGCTTCCTCGTAGCATTTTGCCTCCCGAAATCAACCTCCGCAGCAACCATGGCAGCCATAGAATGGCCAATGGCATGAAGGTAAACATCTCTTTACTACTTCCGCCATTTCACGCGCAGTATTCAAAGAAAAACACAGACAATGCGGTCCTTGAAGACAAACAGAGCTGAGGATGTTTCCGGTTCATGCCTATTTATAACCTCCAGGTGCATCTAATCAAAGCACGTCACCTGACCGAGGTTATATAAGCCAAAAATTATGGCGTGTTTGACGCACATGCTTCAACAGCCGGTCGCGCAGAGAGCGTTCCCATAGCATTTTCAAGGTTTTGAAAGGGAACAAATATTTTCCACATTTGGCTCAACTCAGTTCAACAGCAGTACCAGTATTACAGCACACATATTTTTCTCCAGACAAAACAATCTAAACATAGTAATTCAAACAGTAAGTAATCTAGCAAAATTATCAAATGATATGTTTCACCAGCCGACTATCTTAGTTCAATTTAATAACCGCATAAACACACAAAAATGCAGTGCCCTAAAGCAAAACAATATGTATTGTATATTAGTTCTTTAACGTTTCTGGCATTTAATATGGCAACAATCATTATCGGTCTAACCTTGCTATGGCTCTGTGCTTGCTATATGCTACTGTGCTCACTGGCAAAAGGTCGATTGGCCTATCATAATAGAGCATAGCTAAACATTTTCTCACCACATTACATGAAAACTACTAATTGCATGCTTTTCATGTTATCACCACAGATTCTCAACGCTCTAATGTCTTACTCAAGGGTATTTACATCTCATTTGGAGGTATATTAACCTATCTGTAGTTAGGAACAAAGAGGGACAAAACTTTATCTTGTGTTTAGCTTGGCTGCAGGATTTAATCTGTGGGGTTGTAGGTTCCTCTCTAGCGATTTTACGAGTTTTCCACTATGGTTTTTATCAGTCTTAAATATAATTTATGATAATACTGTAGGACATATACTTTCAGTAATATTGTTAAAAGTCTTTTGGCTGTATACAAAATGTTTGTGTTCAACACATGCTAGTGTCCATGAGTGATAATGGGCAAATTGTTTCTTGCAACACACACACACACACACACACCTCCGCGCCAGCATGCCCATACACACACACATACACACACACACACACACACACACACACCTCTGCGTAAGTGCGCGCACACACACACCTCCGCGTGAGCGCACACATGCGCACACACACACCTCTGCATGAGCACACACAACTCTATGTGAGCAGACACACACACAACTGTGCACGAGAACACACACGCATGCATGAGCGTGCACACACACTCACCCCCATGCAAGCACACACACATCACTTTGTGAGGAAACACACATACAAACAAAAAAAAGGTGGTTCAGAGGAAAACCATTGGCTCAGTTGTGATCACGTTACTCTGCGTCAAAACATGAAGCGCATAAATGCCACGATACTCGATGATGATATTATATCAAGTACTTGCTCGTTTATCAAGTCAAAATATAAATTAAAAAAAACATCTTGCGAAATACTCGCAAACTGAGTTTCCACCGTACTCAAAAATAATAGGAACAACACAGGCGACATTGTTGGACCAATGCTGGGCCAACTGCGGTATCCACTGAATTAGATATGAGCTCCTGATGTGATGGCATCATTGAGAGAGCCTGATGCACTGGCTAAAGTAATATAAATTAAAGCAATATAATTTCCATCCTTGCCATTATCTACTGAACCAACGTTGTGCCAACCTTGTGGTTGAAATTTTGCCGACGCTGGGCCAACAAAGTAGTGCTATCTGGGATATGTTCCAAGGGCCATATCTTCATATTTTTTTATCTAAAAACCAACAAAAGTTCATTATTTCATTATGAATTTGGTCATGTTTGTCATTTTTTTTCTTTAGAAATTTAAGGATATTGAAAAGTGTCAGGGATAACCCCTAGAGCACCCAGAGACTCCTTGTTTGTGTTTTTTGTATCTTTGTGTTTCTGGACTCCATTTCCCAGAATGCACCTCAGTCAGGTGATGGGAGCACTCACCTGAACCGAGGTAGCTCATTAACTTTATTATAAGTAGTCGTTTGTGCTGTTGATCTGGGTCTTATATCCGTCCTGTTTTGTTACAGTGCTGTTATATTATACGGTGTATCTCCCAGTCTGTGTAGCTCCCGTAACAAAAAGTAAATGTGTAATAATATTTATAATAATAATAATAATAATAAGACAGCAAGATGCATATCTTACAAACAGGTTAAACAATTCTAGGTTTGTGTAAGAAGCTAAAAACTGAATGACAAAATTGTTCAATTTAAAATTAAAGAATTTGAATTTAGAATTTAATTCAAAGTTGTTTGAAAGTACAAAAAGTACCATATACTGCCTGGCCACTAATTAACTAGCTAATTACTAAGTAACTAAATAAGCAATACTGTATATACAGTCTTTACATTTGTGTGTGTGTGTGTGTATTATTTTTACCTTTTTGTCAAAATACAGATAGTGAAATTCAATAATTAACAATAATTACATTTTCTAATTAGTAAATATTTTACAAAATATTTTTCTTCTTTTTAATACATCTTTGAACATTAGCCATTTTCACTCATGTTAAACTTATGCAAATTGACTCAGGACAAATGATTAGAATCTTTTAATATTGAGACATCACCAAAGACTACAAAAAATAAAAGGTCAATAGTCATCAGACTTATTTTAGAATTTTATTTGTTGATTTTTTTTTCTGTAATTTGCTGCAAACTTTTCCTCAGGATCTCCACAAAATAA
>JAOVVA010000010.1:3716291-3733476 GCA_028565275.1 Leiocassis micropogon
AACATTTTGTGTGACAAACATGCAAAAGAATAAGAAATCAGGAAGGGGGCAAATAGTTTTTCACACCACTGTATGTTGTTTGTGCAGAATGCAATGGAACAGAATCATCTGGAATAACAAATATAGCAATTGATGGGCATAGTTGCAATTGTACGGCAAATATACTAGACATGATACAAAAAGAAAAACCCCTGTAAATTTAGGCACAAAAAGAACATATGACATAAAGACTCCATCTTAATACAAATTGTGAAAATGTTTGATGCCATTGTCATACCATAAAGAAAATGCTGAATCTAGAAGTGATGGGAAAACAAGTGGTTTTTATGCAATGGCCCAGTGCTGCAAATACACATTTAAAGTGAGGTCTAATTTAAAACCAAATCTTAAGTGACTTAATCACTGGGTTATCAACATATTGAGCAGGTTTGATTGGAAATGAATTGTAAAGTAGAGCAGATATAGACCATGAGCTACAAGGCTTTAACTGCATGACTGTAACTGCAAATGTAACTGCAGCTGAAGGAAGGGAAGTTCATTTTGAGAAAACATCATCATCATCATCATCAAAAAAAAAACACTTTAGTGTATTATAAATATGGTAAAATATTCTATAGTAACAAAAATCAGTTAATATATAAACAGTATACTAACATCATGTTTAAAAAATTTTTTAACATACCTTAAAATAAAACCTTAAAAATATACTTTAAGTAAAAGTTCAGTGTTTTTCCAAAGCATACTGTACTTTTGTGGCTTACCTCACTATTGTAGCATAATTTTTTTTTTGGTGGGTAGTAAGAGCTTTCTACTCACATCCAGGATGATGTCGAACTCCTGAGACAAGATATAAGATTCAAAGAAATTTATTAATGCCAAAGGAAAATTGCTTGACCGCCCCAAGCCCGATTTTGGAGGTGTCCGTATGGACAAAGAATAGACGAAGTATAGAAGTCAGGGAACCATGTGTGTTCTTCTTTCTGAATCCAGCACACCTTTTCTGGAAGACCCTTTTTCGGGAGATCTAAAAGATGGTGCTGCCCTAGAAGAAAAACCAGGGACAAAACGACGATGGTGATTAGCTAAACCTAAAAAGACACATTTCTGTTTTTTTTGTTGATGGCTGCAAGGATCGCCTCCACTTTCTTCTCTAGCGGTTTTAACAGACCACATTTGAGCCTATACCCGAGGCACTGTGTCTCTGTCAGCCCCAAGCGACACTTTCTGGGGTTTGCCTTGAGACCCACCTTCCACAACGTCTTGAGCACTTACAGTAGGTAGTGTAGATGATCCTCCCAGATACTGAAAGGAATGACAATGTCATCCAAATACGCAGCGACGTATGGATAGTGATGTCACAATGTCCATAAGCTGCTGAAAAGTTCACTTTATTGTGCTGTTGTATAATTTAATTACAACTTTAATTACATTTAGTATGAACTTAGTATGACACCAAAATAGCAAACTTCAAATATACTCATCACTTGTCTGGCTGCAAATACGCATGCTTAAGCATGCTATGATTTAATATACTTAATGTACCATACCTGGGTATGAATGTAACGGCAATATTGGGAACTCAGTGATTTCTTAGAACTGGTCATTTTCAGGACTATAATAATAATAATAATAATAATAATAATAATAATAATAAAACCTCTATCTTTATTAGAAGAGCACAAAGTTTAATTTATTTTGAGTTTTCTGAAGTCAACACAGGGTCATGTGCTTAAATAAAAGCCCCCCTCAAAAATTCTATTTACGAAGGCCTCTCAACTTCCTATTTAGCGTTTATGATTGACAATAGCCTTAAAAATGCTTTTTAGATAATGCATATTGGAGAGTTCAAATATCTCTTGGAGTCATTTCAACAGCTGCAGATTCCAAAATCTGTTTACTATATAGAAGTACACATTTTTGGGTCTTATTAAGGACTATCTCGGAGTCCTTCAGCAAGTTCTTCTTAAATCATCAGCTAGACAGTTCAAACTTTTGCACACAAAGCTAGTTTGGGAATTGATAAAGCAGGCTAATTCTAAGCTTTTGAAGGCTTAACCCTACCGAAAGTTTGTGAACTGTGAACTTAAAAGTCAGATCCATGCCAGGCAAACAACAAATTTACACTACAAATTCTGCCAAAAATAGTTCTCAAATATCCAACTAGAATTCTTGTTAATAGCTAAAACTTGTGCACCAAATTCTATTAAAATTCTATTTTAAATGTATGCTGCATGTATCTATCTCCATCTTAGAAGCTTCAATGCATCAATAAATCTAATGCTTGACCACTAACCATAGCTAGCTAGCCTGATCAGTGTGGTTGTGGTGCTATTGTGGTGTTTTCTCATGTGTTTAGGCCACTTCAGTCAGAATTTTGCCTTTATCTGTATTTCAGACCCATGATTAGTCCCTTTATAACACAAGTTATGAAAAGAGGGGCTATAATTTCCTCTTTGATCTTCACGTTAAATAATGCTTACATTTAGTAATGCTAAATACAGCACTCTAAAAGTGGTGCTGTGTGAATGACATTTTGGAGGCTTGTAATGGTTTTGTGGATCAATAAAACAACAAAGGGCAAAGTTTACCTTTGACTCAAACAGAATCCTTATTTCTCTTTTAAAGAAAATCAAAGATCAAGCTTTTTGGTTTATTATTGCTTCATGGAAATTATATTAAGTCAAATGTGTTTTGACTTAATATAATACAAACATTTTCTCTGTTGTTGCTGGTAGTATAGGTTTTGCACCTTTATACTATGTTAAACTTATTCTAAGTCTGATTTCTTTGTGTGCTCTGCTTGTGTTCCTTTATTTAATATTCCTTGTTTGGTAGAACACTAAATATTTTATATTACATCAAAACCTTTCCATCCATTTCAAATGTTACAGTATCTTTGATATTTTAGGTTTATCTTGTTTTACTCTAAAGATTTCGTCAGTTGCTTGTGAAGACTGTAAGAGTTTAGAATCTGTATGTGTAAGTGACTCTTCTTTATCCATTAAATAAATTGATAAAAAATATATTGTGACCTTTTTTTTTATCAAAACAGTCATTAACCTTGTATTTAATTTATGTTCTTTGATCATTATGGTATTTAGGTGATTTTCATGATGTCAGAATACCTAGACTAATTAAAAAAAATATACAACAAACTAAAAACGTAACTTAAAACAAGCCAGTGTAGGCTTGTTTTAAGTTACGTTTTTGGTTTGTTGTATAATGCTCTGTTATATGTTTTATAAATAGCTGTGATTCCTCAGACAGTCTAGCTGAGAGCTACATCAGTGTACCTGTACTCATTAAATGTGAAATGGCAAACAGAAAGGGGAGAGGATAGTTCTGCTGATAATCTTTTCCATTTAATAAACAGCAATTTTGACCTTTTAAAGTCCCTTAAAATAAATTAGTTGTCCAGTCTGATAAGGGAAGTGGTGCAGTCCTTATTTTTTTTTCAGTGATAATATTGTTAGATTTTTGCAGTTCAAATGAGCAAATGGGTTCTATTTTTGTGACAACTAAGAACAAGTATATGATTGAAACATGGTAGAGTATATTTTTGGTATCTTTGTGACTGTTAGTATAGTAACAATAGCTCATAAAGATTAGGATGTGAAAAGGGGGTTAGATTGAAAGAGTGGGGTTAGAGGTAAGTATTCTCAGTGAGAATAGTAAAGTATGCAGAAACAATAGTTTCTCTCTTTCTTGACACTGTATTTTAAGATTATATTTTACTGGTAGTTCCACAAGCATGGAGAATTAGATACATGTTTTATATTAAATGCCAAAGTAAATCTGATGAAAATATACATCATAGGACGCACTGGTACTCGTCATCAGTGATGTTCCCTGAGGTCAGCAGAACTTTGCAAAGAGAACAGCCAGCAAATCTCTTGCACACTACTTCTACTGGCTTGCATTGCACATGTCGATTCTGCCTTTAGCACTGTTCCATCAGCTCCTGATATAAAACATACTTCCTGTCATTCACCTTCTCAATGTGGCCATTCCAAGACACTGTCAGCTCTATCACTGTCAATTGCTTTCAGGTCTCTGATAGAATCAACACATACTGTAAAACAGCAGATATGTTTGTGTCACACCGGAAGGGAACATGAGCTACTTGCCCAGGTACTTGCGAGTACATACTTTCTGCACACCTACTTGCACACCTACAGTACTTGCACTTATTCCTGAGCTAGCTTCTTTTTGTCCTTGCCCTTTTGTTGTATTAAGGCTTGGGGGTGGCTTAGACCCGTTCATTAAGCAACTAGCATTGTAGGCCCTTAACTTCCTGTGTTTGTCTATAGCAACTTTGGATCTCTGGAGTTCATATGCTGCAGTAATTTACTAATACAAGAAAGCATGAACTCAAAGAAGCTGAGAATCTCAGAATTGAAGAAGCTCAGGATTGTTGCTCCTTCCTAGTGTAATTCTAAGATTGCACAGCAGACCCACCCCCCTGCAGAGATAGCTAGAGTTCCTCCTCTCCAAGGATTTAATCTTTGTCATGAGTTCCTACTGCCTATTTATAATGCTATTGTTGTCTACAGTATCTCTTCATTTTTATCATATTACACGCAAACACCCAGTTAAATAATTGATTTTGTCTTATTGTGAGAGTACATCCTGTCCCCTTTAGAGTTTTATTTGCATAATCGCATTAACACAAGCTACAACAATGAAAAACAATTTTTACACCTTAAGACATTCCTCACGATTTCATGAAGGAGTATGTAAAGCTAATGGCTCTTATAGTGATTTTGGCCTAAATGGAAAGAATCAAGAAAAAAAAAGCGCAAAGTGTAATCAATAAGAGTTGATCTCTGAAGTGATACATTATCTGAGAATACCTTTGAAATCCTAATAGCATTGATGCTGATGACTACTATGTATATTATGCATTTATGCCTATTAAAATACTGTAGACTGTTGTGGAACTGTGGTTTTTATTTGTTAGGGATAAAGTAGTTTAATCTGTGGTACGAAAGGAGTTCAGGTCAAACCGGAATAAAGACAGTTATGACAATAAAAACTACTTTAATTTGTAATTAGGGTAAAATAATCTCCTGTCTGCCGAAGCCTTGGAATGCCTGCTTCACAGCATCTTTACTGCTGAAATGCTGACTTCCCAGGAAGTACTTTAATGTCCCATTCCTTGAAAAATGGAAAACAACAGCCTAGTTCAATCACCAAAAGTGTTCTGTTTTGCAGGTCAGCGCATGACCTCATAGTGCCCGTCACTTGCACATTTATATATTTATATAGTGCTGAACTTACTCCAAGCCATTTTCACATGTTTGGACCATTAAAGAAGTTCATGGGAAGCCAGCATTTTAGACTTGAAACAGGCAGTGCAATCATGGCTCCAGCATACTGAAAAGAAGTTTTATCTTGATGGTATCCTAACATCAGTAGTGAAGCACTGGGATAAATATATTATATATATAATATAGAGAAATAAAAGTAGCTTCTTCTCTCATACTGTTACTGTGTTCTATTATTCTGTCAAACTGTCAAAAGTCATAGTTTACCATGCATGCCCCTTGTACTGTATTTAATGTTTAAAATAAAATTAGCTTATTCTTGTTTAAAAAAGGGTGAAATTAAGGGCAAAATGCAGGCCCATTTTTAAATTGGTTTAAAAAATCCCCACTATGAAGGTGGAATTTTTTTTGTCACGCCCACATTTTAGGAGGCACTCAGCTGAGACATGCTAAAATGTACTGAAAGAAAGAATCTGAAATTTATTTCAAATTTAAGACCACATAATTAATGACAGTCTAAATAATGAAGAAACTTTTTTTATTCTTACCCATATCTAAAATTTAAGCTTCATCATTGCATTTGTAATCATCTGAATTTATATTCATTTCCCTGACATTGTAAAAATTTTGTTAACTGAGGTCTATACAGTATTAGATTACCAATGCAAGTGATAGGTGTTGCTAACAGAAGATGTCTTCTCCAGTTTAAAATTTCCTAGTGCTTATAATGTTACAACTCAATTTAATTAAATAATGAAAAATTCTGTGATGCAAAGAAGGATGTAGTAAGGATGAGATAACATGACAAATAAAATTGCAGAGTTTTGAGACAGCTGTAGAAAATGGTAACTGATATATTTTAGAGGATGATGTACTTCCATCTTTTACAGGATGTCTACTTCCACCTCTTTTTCTAGATATCTTCTAGTTTGTTCAGTTTCCTTTCACCATCCAATAATATGCATGTACAGTAGGTGAGTTGACCATAATTAATTGCTCTGACCAAAAAGCATTTCACAGAGATGAAGGCATAAAGGCATAAGGTTGGAAGCTATAGGTTAAGGTACCATACAGCTGAAGCTGGAGGATCATGGTTGGAAGTATTTTAGAACTTGTGGGTGGTATCATAAGTTAAAACTTTCTCTGTTTTGTATAAATAAATTCTATATTTAAATATTCTATATTTGAAAATTCTAAATTTTATATTTTATATTTGGGATCCAACTAAACTGGGGTGTGTTTACCACAAGGCTAAGAACAATAAAGTGCATATTTAAGCGAACATATTTGCATTCATACAGTATAAATTGTTTAACTATTCTATGAGTACATTTTTATCTAGGTACTCTTTATATACAGTACAGTGGGCCTTTTGAAATCATGAAAGTTCCATAAGTTTGGAAAAAAAACATTAATACACTACTCATTTATAATGTTGTTAGGGTCAGCAATAAGTGACTAATACGTGTGTTATATCTAAAGCTGGAATGTGTTTTGCAATGTGCTTGCATACTTATAATAGTGTGCTTCATGCTATCATCTAGTCTTCTATGACATGATCCCTTCTGCTTTCTCACACACTGTTGATGAGAGCACATTGGTATGCAAGGGATTCCTGGCCAACAGTTGTCAGAACTGCAGCTTCCCAGTGGTATGCGCTTAATTTCCATGATCACCTGTTTAGTAGTTTTTTTTTTTATTATTATAATTCAAATGTCAAACCAATTTCTTTTTAGTGCACTTATTCAACATGTCAGTTGCATTGTATTCTGATAGATGAGATCAGAGTATTGTTTTTTTTTTCCTTTTCTTTCCCCCCTTTTTTTCAGGAAGTGGAATTCCATTGGACAAAATAGGTTATGTGAGGTTTTTACATTAATACTTAGTTATAAAGAACGGTTTTCTGGTCTTTATGTGATTAATCTCACTAAATATCTGCAAAATGTGGAGCAAGTTTATAAACATGATATTAATGAGTTTTAGCCAAGTGCCTTAATAAGAACCAAAATAAAAACACCTTTCTACCATAATTCTGTATGAATAAATGAAATGTGGATTGAATGTATTGAGCAACTTCTCTATTAACAGTGGTTCATACAGACCATATACTGAGTATAGGGCAGCGTTCATGAATCTAAACAATCATTTTATTAATATTTAAAGAATTTCATAAGTTTATTGATGTTTATGAAGAAAATCATCTGGCCATTAAAATAAAATTCAGTCTAAAAGATGCATTTTAAATTTGCAGAAACAATGTGAATGTGTCACAGCTTTATAGTAAATAAATGTTCAAAGTGTTCAACTAACTGTTTTTTGTTGTAAAAAAAAAAATAAATCTGAATAATGCACACAGATTATACAAAATTCAGGTTTTAAAAGATTACCTAAGTTACTCAGAGAAAACCACAATAAAGTATTTGCAATAACTGGCAATGAGTCTTTCTCTTTGCTGTGGTGGAAATTTGGCCCGCTCTTCTTTGCAGAATTGTTTAAATTCTGCCACGTTGGATGGTTTTCAAGCATAAACGACCTGTTTAAGGTCATGTCGATTGAGTTTAAGTCCAGACTTTGGGTGGGCCACTCAAAAACCTTAATTTTTTATTTTTTGGTGTATTTTCTGGTGTGTTTTGGACCATTGTCCTGCTGCGTAACCCAAGTGCATTTGAGCTTGAGGTCATAACCTGGACATTCTCTTTCAGGATTTTCTGGTAGAGCGCAGAATTCATGGTTCCATCAGTTATGGCAATTCATTCAGATCCTGAAGCTGCAAAGCAGCCCCAGATTGTTATACTACCACCAACATGTTCCATTGTTGTTATGATGTTCTTTTTGTAAAATGTGGTGTTGGTTTTATGCCAGAAGTAATGAGGCGCACACCTTCCAAAATTTTACTTTTGTCTCATATCAAATACTTTTGTCTCATATCAAATAATCACAGAATATTTGCCAAAAACTCTTAGGGATAATCAAGATGTTTTTTTGGCAATGTGAGATGAGCCTTTGTACTCTTATTGGTCAGCAGTGGTTTTTCACCTGGGAACTGAATGAATGCCATTTTCCCCAGTCTCTTTCTTATTGTTGAATCATTTATACTTAACTAAGGCAAGTGAGGCCTGCACTTCTTTAGATGTTGTTCTAGGTTATTTTATGAGTTCATGGATGAGTTGTCCTTGGGAGTAATTTTGGTAGGCTGGGTCATTCCTGGGAAGTTCACCACTGTTCCAAGTTGTCTCCATTTGTGGATAATGGCTTGCACCATGGTTCGCTGGAGGCTCAAAGTCTTTATAGCCCTTTCCAGACTGATACATGTCACTTACTTTGTTTATCATGTGTTCTTCAATTTCTTTAGATTGTGGCATGACCTGTTACTTAAGAATGGAAGATTCTTTCATCTTCATGCAAGTGATTTCTTGTAATAAAGTCAGTGTGTGGCAAGTGAAATTTAGCTTTCCAAAAAATGCAATTAACCACAGTTCTTTCATGATTTAGCAAGTAGGTAGATTGGTTTGGACAGCTTTTTTCCCTTAATAAATGAAATCATCATTTAAAAAACTGCATTTTGTGTTCACCTGGTTTATCTTTGTGTAAAATGTTTATTTGTTTGATTGTTTAAATTATTTACTGTACGTAGGTGTGACAAATATGCAAAAAATCATAACATTTTAACAGAACTGTATTTTTAATTTTTATCATTTTTTTATGTGTTTTAGGAGGGTAGTAACCGGTGTATGTGGTACAGAGAATGCAGAAAGGAAAGGACATGTGGACCAGAGAGAAAAAGGTTTTATCTCACCTGGCCTGCACTGAGTAAATCATCTTCCATCCCCAACTACAGCCACTGTTGGTGAGAATTCTGGTTAATTTTTGCAAAGTCTGACATGGCATACAGCAAATTTTAAGCACTTCATCAAACTTCATCACTTCATCCTACAAAAGCACACCTTTCAAGTTAATTTACTAGTCAAATAATATTTTACATTCAAATTACTTGAAAAATAATAACCATATAAAAAATATACTATGGTATAAGATACAATAGTAATCCATAACAACACTCAATCAGTTAAGTCTTATCTGAGTGGGACTGGAGCAGTAACAATTCTGACAACCAAAAGAATGGGAAAAAAGCATGGTTATGCCACCTGGGGACTTTCCAGCCAAGATCTAGATTTAATCCATTCCTTAAAAGGAGGTGAAAACGCTCACAGGTAAGTATTGAATAATGACAGTGACAGAGTTTTTCCAGTTCACATTCACAACAATTTTATTACCAATGTAAAATTTTATTAAATCAAATAAACAGTATATAAAATATTTATCTAAAAGTAACTTGTCTGCAGAACTAACTTACAATGGATTACATAAGAACACAAACACACTGGAACCTTAAAGTAATATCTGCCTCCGGGTACAGTAACACTCCAGCCTTGGTCAGTTACTTTGAAATAATAGAAGAAGAAAAAAGGAAAATTGGTATTGTACCAGATGTAAGGAAAAAAATCACTTTTACTGGGACAAAGGACCAAACCCCATGAGTGCCCTTATTTCCTTGTGCCCAGATACACTACACAGACGCACATTCATAGACTACAGCATAAAGCTGCAATAAACAGTGTGGTGTGTGCTACTGTACTACTACAGTTTCACGTGCAACTGCAACATTTCCTGCTTGGTCAAAAAAAAAGGAGAAACTGGTTATAGCCCAAGCTATAAGTCAAAGACTCTTCGCCCCTATATGATTAAAGAGAATTATAACAAAAACCAACAAGAAGAAAATAACATAAACTGGATTATAGGATACAAAAATCAAGAAATTCTACAAATAAGCAAAACAAAATAGACACACAGGATGTGCCCTCACAAGCTGTTACATAAGAAAGAGAAAAACCTTTAACTCCAAAATAAGCAAGCGCTATAGTATAAGAAAAAGAAGAGCAAAGCAGGGGGAAAACAAAACAAAAACAAAAAAAAAGTGAAAAAGAAAAGAAAGAAAACAGTGTAGAGACAAAGAATGCAGAAAGCAAAATATCAATGAAGTAGCCATGAGGATTGAATAGCAAAAACATTAAAACACTGCAATTGCAAATCAGCAAAAAAGGCAACATTGTTGTAAAGGCAAAGAATTCAAAAAGAAAAAGACAAAGCCACCAAAAGAAGGCAAAATTGTTGTTAAGGAAAGCAGCAGTGACATGTCTCACAAAGTTGACCTTTATTAAAACAACATAAAATATAACATATAAAAAATATTCCATATAATAAATATTACAACAACTGATACATATTGCAAATGAAATTGGTTCCCATTTATCTTAGTGTCCTCTAAACAACATTAGCATTAGTTAGTATGGTGTTTACTGAGCGAACAAAACACTCTGCTCAGTGAATAACCCACATCTCCATACCTTTCCTGATATATGCCACAGACATTATTCTCAATAAAATTACGAGGGCATAACACAACAACCAATTTCAGGTTACCTGGTTGCCTCTCAACACAACAGCCATTTATAAAACAATACAGCCTGTGCTACTAAAATAGTTAGCCATTAATGTGCTACTGGAGGTGTGGACAAATAGGAAGGCTACAGTGGTTGAAAGGGGAGGCAATTATGACAACGATAATCTCTGCTAGTTACATGAAATTTATATTTACACAAGAGGGAGTGCTGTTGTGCTGAATATCAGTACACCATTTGTTATTAATAGATTATGATTTATGAACAGAGGCTATTTGGAATGATGAAGAAGCAGTTGACTAAGGAGATGTTGTTGCTGAATGTGCTGCTGTGAGTGGTTTTAAATGTGGGTTTTGGCAAGTAGCTCCTCTGCCTTTTTTTTCCATTACTGTGGACTGTACCTAACTAAAATAGTAAATATCCAATTGCTACTTTGAGTGCTTAGCAAAGAAATACCGTAGGTCTTTGGTCACTGTTTAAGGACAGCCACTGACTCAGCTGTTTCCAACAGCCAGGGAAAATTTGTCCTACCATGCAGGTCCTAAGAGAAAAATGTCCTTCTTGTACCCTGAGAGTTCATGGATCCAACGGAGCCATAGTAGAGCCTTGGAGGAACCACTGTGATGTGGCAAACCTCATTTTTTAAATCTAATATGACAGCTAAAGTACAGGAGGCCAGTAGAAGGAGCATAGCATTGAAATGATGTGCAAAAAGACTTGAGGAGGTTATGTGAAGTGTATGTGAGAGGTAAGAAGTGAATCATTGGGATGCTGGGCCTTGAATTTTGCTAATCATGAGGCTGAATATGAAGTATTTTAGAAATAGTCAAAGTAATTTATTATTAATTAATAAATATATCTAGTACTGTTCTATAAAAAAATGTACAGTACAAATATGAATTGACCTGAGAAAGTTGTGATATGGTTAGTTGTTCAGTGTGGTAAGTGATAACAGCTTCTGTAGGTGTGTGAAACAGCCTCTTTAATCACCGCAGCATTTGTAAGGTTAACCAGCCAACCAAATTGGGTCAACACCCACAAGAGCAAATTGAGACATATCAATACTCCCACTCGAGTGCTTTACATAATCACTCTACCTTATCACTATCTATTATCTGTTGCAATAACCTCTCTTTGTCCTCTGTCATATTTCCATTGTGATAATTCTTGTGCAGAGTGACATACACAAATAAAACATGAAAATATAAGTAAATATAGGTAATTCCATAAATATACCTAGACTAGGAGTTGAATATTAAGAGACCATGTCCACAGTCTCATTCCATTTATCCATTATCTATACTGATAATCCTTTGCAGGGTCTGTGTAGGCTTGTGGAGAAGTGGAGCCTGTCCCATGGAATTTAGGGGACAATTTAGGGACACATTATGGATGGGGTGTGAAACTATCACAGGGCAAAAGCATGCACTCACTCAATCACAATTTTTATGGCAATATGGGCAATTTTAAAAAGGGAATCAGTCTACACCAAAAGTCTTTGGACATACAGTAAGTCTTCTGAGTCTTCTGGAGGAAATTGAGAGCATGCATAATCCTTAATCCATAAACTGGAGGTGAGATTTGAACCCCCAACCACAGAGGTGTGAGGTAACAGTGCTTACCACTTATTATTGTTTGATTTTGAACACTACTTTGATTGGGGAAATCTATCAATATATCTAGGCACAGTATATCTTGGGTACATATCTATCAACATATCTAGACACAGAAGATCTCACTATATTGGGATTGTAATATGTTACAATCCCAATTGTAACATATGTTTTTTGATTTCATCACATACTCAGTAATGAACAGGAATCCATGTTACATGCTTTAGGGATGGGTTATTGGGGAAAATCCTCTTTATCTATTATGTGAAGAGATATACACCTTTTTGTGGATTTTATTTAAAATTAAATGGGAAATGTATTTATTTATTTATTTATTTATTTATTTATTAGAAATGACCATAATAAAAAGACCATGGATCTAGGATTCAATTTAGTCAATAATCACTTTATGTCTCAGTTTATCCATAGAACTAGCTCAGACTAAACCCCAGTGAATTCATAAATAGGCAAATGGGTAAAATGAATAGACAATGGATGACTTTTTGAACCCAATTGATCCATACCCTACATGTCATCCCATGTCTTGTGGTAATTTAAACTACAATGATTCCAGTTTACCTTTTTTTTATACCAGGCTGAAAAAAAGTATTTTTCTTGTAAAGTTGAAAATTTAGTTCTATGGGGGTTGACTTTTGGAGCTAGCAGTCCTAGTGGTCATTTAGGAAACTGCAATTTTGGCACTTTGCTGCAGAATCCTCACAATGCTTCTTGCTAATCTAACTTTCTTAGTGAAAAACATTTCCTTGAAAACATTCCAAATAGTTGAATTGACACATTACAAGTTTCTATTAGCTTATAACTCATATAATTTAAGTATTATAAATTCTACTTGAAGCTTGACTAAAACAGTGTGTGTGTGTGTGTGTGTGTGTGTGTGTGTCAACTCTTGCACTGTCAAACATCAATTTAATATTTAAATTGGAATGATTCAGTTCTGAAATGATAAAAAAAAAAAAAATAATAATAATAATAATGCAAACTCTTCTTTAATATTTGACGGGTAGAGTTATTTTTTTACTATTGGAAACAGAAGGTGAGGGGAAATAGAGGTGAGTAAATGTTCATGCCAATGGGCAATGAGATTTTTTCTAATTATTTGTTGTAGCAGAGGCATGTGATAAATATGAAATATTACAGTTTTTTTGTTTATTTGTTAAATGTTTCCACTATAAATTCTATCAACTGTTTCTGCATAGAAACATTTTAGAACATTTTTCTTCAAAATTAATTTTTTTTGCCTTTAAATATCCTTACTCAATAGCACACTGGCTAGTGCTGTCACCATGCACCTCAAGAGTGGAAGGCTGAAATCTGTGTGGAGTTTGCGTCACTGGGTACTCTGGTTTCCAAGATGTGTGGTTTTGTTGGATGACTGGCATTTCCAAATTACACATAGCATGTGAGTGGGTGTGTATGTGTGTGTGCTTGTGTTGGGTTGGCACGCATCCAGCTTGAACCTCACCTTGTGCCCTGAGTTACCTGGGACAGGCTCCAGGCCCCTTGCGACCATGGATCAGTGTCCTTATTCATGCTGTTTCCATTGCCTACATCAGCAAACATTTCGAATCCTATTACAAAAACCTTTTTATAATGTATATAATGCTATGACAATGTAATGTTTTTGTGTCTATATAATACTGAATGTGTATCTATTACAATTTCACCTTTTAACTACAAAGTGTCCTAACTCTTCTCCACAACAATTTAATGATGCCATTATACAAATATTTAAATTAGCTTCTAGCAAAAGGTCCCACTTAATCTTTTTACTATAGATATTATTTTAAATGCCTATTCTGCTAAAGCCTTTACCATTTATGAGGTCATAATTCAGAGCAGTAAAATATTAATATTTAAAATACTGATAAACTTGGAGAAAGCTGGCTTGTTGTCATGCCATAACCAGCCACTGTAGTTCTCTCCAGTCCACATCAAATCATTAAATCATTTAGAGAAGCATGATCAGTGCTTAGCCACAAGAACAGTGAACTGCATCATGCCCCTTTTGCTTTGATGGTCATGCCAATTCAAGCAGTATACAGTATAACACCAGAGCAGCAAAATGACATCTCTGCTCCATTGGAACACATCAGAGTCAAAGAGTATTTCCTGCACTTTAGATGAACTGATGTTATTAATTTAATGTCCCTAAATATCTTTAATGACCTGTCATGGTGTGCCTGGATTTTTTCTGGTACTCCACAGTCATCACATAGCCTCATTTGACCTGTAGAATGAAGTGTTTGCTTTGAGAGTCCTGTAATTCCCTGTAGTTTATGCCTGCAGTAGCAGTGTATCTGTTAACAGCAAGATCCACTCGTCACTGGTGGTTTCGTTACACTGCAGTAATGATATGGGGTTTCAATAAAGTCACATGTGCTGCTGTGTTTTTTGTTTTTTTTTGCTCTATGCTTTCTTTTTTTTTAATAGTAGAAGAACTTATTTTTGTTATGCATCACAGAAACAATATAAATATCTACTCAGATTATAAGAAAAACAAACAAACAAACAACAATAATATATATATTTTTTTTTCATCAACTATGCTACACTAAGGGAATTTACTTACTTGAACCACTTTTTGTTCTGTTGAAAGTAAAGTAGTTGTGTATTTTTTTTTTGTGAAATGTATTCTAAATTATAGAATACCCCTTATACATTTCCCATTTTTGTCAACAAAACCAACAGTTATTAAATGCTCCAGGATTAGATTGAAAGTAATAATTAATTAATTACATACCACGAGGACAAAGCAAACCCCTTTATTTATTATTGCAACAAAGAATTTATTCTGAAATTTTACAGTTTTCCTCATTATGTGTTGAATAGTCAAAGTTAAGATAATAATGCTAAAACCATTAATGAAATTACATAAAATTGTGCATGTTTCTGATTGTGATAGATCATGATACTGATTCTCCTTTGTCTTTATACAATATAATCACTTTCATGGTCTCTGAACAGCTATTCTGTCACTTCAGATTGTTGTATCTGTCCTGTCCAGGTTGTAAAAAAAATGAATAAAGCCTTTTGAACCAACATTTAATCAAAAGTAGTATTACGCTTCATTTTTTAAAAAAACAAGACAAAGGAGTCTTACAGTGCCAGATTAAGTAAGGTGTATTGCAGATGTAGAGCATGTCAGGATTCTCCATAGAAGTGCTGTGGCTCTAGTTTTGTGCTTCAATATATTTCACAGTGATGTTAAAATCTTGTCATTAATTTTTCTTATTAAGCCTAACTTTTAGCAGCATGATAGTGAAAGGATTAGAAGGGTATAAATGAAGCTGACTCCTTATTTATGCTTGTTGTTACAATCCATTACATAACCATCCTTTGCTCTGAAAATGGCTTGAAATTAGTCAGAAATATACTATAAGAAGTACAGTAAGACTCCTATGTAAGGTCCTATAACAGCAATTCAGAAGTTGAAAGTAAAAACAACACTACAAATTAGTGATATAATCCTGTGGTTAATCCTGTAAATTGAAGCAAATATAAAGTGGCCTAAAACATCTTGGTTTTTGCCTTACATTAATCAGATATTTCTGCTTACACTCTTGTAAAAAGCCTGTTGCAAAGATTTACTGTTGCATGTTTTTTACATGCTTGTTAAAAACTGTAATATTATGGTAAAAAAAAAAAAAAACATCAAGTATTCTACATCTCCCCTCTTCTGGGTACCTAGAGTGATTTGTGAGATTTACTGAAATCCAAACTAAGAGGAAGGTGTACTATGAATATTCATAAGTATGAATCATAATAGATATACAGTGGCTAAAATACACTCAGACCTGCACACCTTCAGCTCTCTTCTCTTCAATCTTCAGATTGAGTATAAAACCAGAAGAAGTGGAAAAAATAGGATTTGGGGAGGCTGAGTGTTGAAATTTTTTTTGCTGTAATCTGAGCCTAGAGTGTAGAGTGTAAAGTCAAGGTCAGTTTTTCCTTATGGAGAGGGGGAGTGAAGAATAGGGAGCATGGATGCTTCTCTGGCTTGTAGAAGGAAGATTGGAATGAGGCAGTTTTATAGAGATGGTAAAAGCTTTGATATTTAGCCCACACATGTGTCTTTGGAAAGCAGCCTGAGCTCCTTAAAGGCCTGCCGTTGCACATCTGAACACGTCATATAGACGTCACAGATAGTTGCGAAACATCATCCTACGCCTATAGGAAAGTGCACTGCAGCAGACTCACTTTAGTGACTTTTTCTTTTTTTTTTTACTTTTCTAGCTTAACCTCATTCTATTATTTGCAAAATGCCCAGCATTATGCATTCAATTATTTTTAGCATCTGCTTTATCCTGATTAGAGGAGCAGTGGATCCAGGGGCTATTCCAAGAACACAGAGGAAGAAATAGAGGAAGAAAGACTGTTTTTTTTTTCACATTTAAGCACAGTAAAAGTCTTTTCCTTGGACATACCAGCATGTTAGGAAATTGGGGTCAGAGAACAGCATAGGGTCAGCTATGATAGAGTTCCTAATCAAGGGCCTAAATGTGGTAGCCTGGTGGTGCCGATGCTTGAACTGTCAACCTTTTGACCACTGCATACTAGTCCTTAAGTGGAATAGGACTCTGGAAGGGACAAAACTACAGCAATGACAATCATGAACTGATAACAATTCACACAAGAAAATATATTAGAATGATTGGCAGAGTTACCTTACAGAGGTAAGGTAATGTAATAATTACATTATTTGCACTCAATAAAAATAATAGATTTAGTGTGTCTAAATTTCTATGTATTTTATTCAATTCAATTCAATTTTATTTGTATAGCGCTTTTAACAATTGGCATTGTCCCAAAGCAGCTTTACACAATC
>JAOVVA010000010.1:3746470-3781861 GCA_028565275.1 Leiocassis micropogon
GTGCTTTCTCAATTTTTTTATTTATAATAAATTTGCAAAAATCTCAAATAAACTTTTTTCATGTTGTCATTATGGGGTGGTGTATGTAGAATTTTGAGGGAAAATTTTTTTTAATCCATTTTAGAATAAGGCTGTGACATAACAATGGAAAAAGTTATGCGCTGTGAATACTTTCCGGATGTACTGTACCTAGCAGCACAGTGAAATAAGCTTTTTTGCATATTTCGAGCTGCAAGATTAATCGCTATTATCGGTTAATTCGAATTTATGGTTCATGTCGATGTTGAAAAATAAAAATACACTTTATCGATGCCACAGGGCATGTCTCTTAGCATAAACCATTTTGGAAGCTGGGGTGAGTGCATAGGACAGCCAGGATACAGCACAGATAGGATTAGGGGCCATTCTCAAGGCTCAACAGTGGAAGCTTGGTGTTGCTGAAGCTGGAAACCCAGGGCCTTCCGATTAGTAATCCAGAGCCTTAACCATTTGAGACATTACTGCTCACTTTGAGCCACCATTGCATTATCTGTTGAGTTTCAAGGATCAGGAATTCCATTGGCTGAATCTTCAGGGAATGCCTGCAGCATCCTCCCAGTGCCCTAAGCCAGGATCGTCTTTCATGGAATCATGGCCTTTTTTACAATGCTTGATATATTTAAATGTTTTACTCTGGCTAAGAGTTTTATAACCGCTTGAAGTCTTCTGTAAATTTCAGTAGGGTTTATGCCTTTTTGAAAGCCCTCATATGTATATCTGGAAATTAAGTCTGCGTGTGATTTTCTTCAAAGATGTAAAAAACAAAACAAAAAAAACATGGTATGTAAAAAGGAAGACACTGATTAGATCTCAGCAAACAACACACACAGTGTTTCACACTCATCTTAAAGTGTATTTAAATAATTCTACATACAATACTCCATAATGACAAAGTAAATCAGGTGTTTAGAGTTTTTTGTTAATCTGTTAAAAAATAAAGACTGAAATATCCCATTTACATAAGTATTTAGACCCTTTGTTATGACACTTGCAATTGAGCTTTGGCGCATTCTGTTCCTATCAATGATCCTTAAGATGCTGCTACAACTTGATTGAAAAATCCATGGAACATTCTGGAACATTAAAAAAACACCCAAAAGCATGATAGCCTCCAACATTCTCAAATGGAAGAGATTTAGAATAACCAACAGTCTTTCCTGATCTGATCTGATTTTCTGTCTTTCCTGATTCGGCCACTCAACCAAACTGGTGTGTCTTGGTCAAACAGGTAACCAAAAACCAAAAATTGACACCGCAAATGAGAGCCTGATATCTCTTGAGGTGATGAGAAAGACTTGCAGATGGACAGCCAGCAGCACTCTACCAATCAGGCCTTTATGGTACAGCGGCCAGACAGAAGCCATTCCTTACTAAAAGGCACATGACAGCTGGCTGAGAATCTTGAATATCTTCAGGTGTCCTAACAGCATAATTAAGCCTAAATAGCCTAAAATTAATTTTAAGCTGAGTGTGATCATAACAAAATTCTGAAAACGTAAATTTCCTGGCTACTATGCCTTAAATGCTGGCATGCTGCTGCTGCTACCGGACTGCGATGGCCACCTTGGCTCTTTCACTTTCATATCTGGCCAGCCACCACTACCACTGAATCGTGATCAGCCTTCAGGCTTCCAACGCTGTCATGCTCCATTTCATGCCCATCTCACCAAACTGTCATGGGTTTGTTCTTAATGCCATCAGACAAGGACAGGCTGCTGTTAAACTTTTGATTTAGCCTGCATTTCATGCCCACTGTAACGAGTTTGACGCATGGGCGGCACCACAGACACACGGACACGAGGCAAGGTCTTACAGAAAAGTGCAATTTTTATTAAGGATAATGGTGAAGAAGAAGGTTTAAGGAGAGAGTAAGGATAAAAGGGAAGTTGTGAGGGTGTGCATGTGTGGGTCTGGAGGCAGTGCCCAGCAGGCAGAGTGGGCAGTGGCTCCTGCATGCTCCCTAAGTAACTCCTTCTGTCTTATCCAACCGGCGCCTCCCAGACCTCCTTTGAGTGTGGCTTCAAGCGGGAGTTTCTTATAACGTCCAGTGCCTGGGGCCTTAACATGGAGCACAGCTGCCATAAGTGTCCGCCATGCAACTCTGCTCTGTAGACCTGCAGGACCTCGAGCTACACTCCCTGCCTTGCTTTTTTAACGCGGGGGAAAAGAGATCCATTACCGTTGATTTTTTTCCCAGCTGTGCCCGCCAACAACAGATTGAGGCACACGCCCATCATTGGCGCCCATCACTGGCACATGCCATGACACTCACCTCGCCGGCTTGCTGCAGCTTTGATTTCAGTTTCTTTATCTTTGGTCAGTCTCCGCTTCCAATGAACGAATATCGGCCCCTAGGCATTCAGCGTGGACATGCTACTGATAGACTAGCCACTGCTGCCCACCATTTCAGCCTACTACTGCAACAGCACTCCAGCTTTGTTTCATGATTCCTGCTAGACACTGCTCCACTCCAATTCTTAAATCATTTTACTCTATTTTCCTTTCTTTCTCTGCTGCCCCTTTAAAAATCGAATAAAACTACCCTTCACAGTGTAAGATCTCACCTCATGTTTATGTGTCTGTGGTGCTCCACAAGTATTTAGTAGAATTTAGTGGCCCTGGGTTAAGAACCTTTCAAAAAACTTTGGAATTATATTTTTGAACTATCAACTTTTTGGAAGAAATGAGCTCTGAAAAAATCACGGAAATCACTTGAACACTTGGTGAAGTTGCATGGTAAAATCAACTGTAAAAACTATACAGTAGCTATGTTTAATAGTGAAAGTAAGAGCATTTCCAGAGACTAATCAGAAAATCAGTGCTGGGCATTACAACATTCTTGGAGAAGTTTTGTGGTTTGTTCAGATGCAGTTTTGCGAACCTCAGTCACACTTCTGTGTTCGTTTTTAGACAGAACAGGCCTTCTGCTGGCAACCCTACCAAACAAGTCTTCTTCTAATTGTGCTGTTATGGACTTTAACATTTAATATGCACAGTGGGGCCTGCAGGGACTAAGATGTAGCTCTTGTGTTTTTGTTTGTATTTCTCTGAGCATTGCATGGTCTGTCTGTGAAGGAGGTTGTGGACAGTACTGTAAATATATTAAGTTCTTTTTATATCAATTATCAGCTAGATATCAGTATAGAATATCAGTCACGTTAACTCTTGGGGTCTGGGGTTAAATTCCAAATATCATTGAATAAAAAGCTAGTGAGCTAGGTTATACAACCATCTATCTTATCTTTGTAGTTAACTGAACAACACAAAAGGTTCAGAGACAATCTGGAATGACTTAGAAACAAGTATTAAGGTAACAAAGGGTTATTTAAGATGACATAATGTTATCAGATTTGTTTTCTTGCTGAAAGTGCTTTCGTGACTGATTCTGGATGTGTGAAATAGTGAAAGTACATATAGTTAAATGTTCTAGTGATGTCACCGTCTATTAACACCACTTGTGGCCTGCCACTTATCCAAACAGAATACTAGATCAGCACTAATTGTTTTATAATTAATATTATCTTACTGGCCTAAATTATCTTGATCGTAAAAAAGAAAATTCAAGACAGTTAATCACTCAATGATCAAGTTTCATTATTCTCTTGTGGAGAATAAAAGGAGACATGGATTTTCATGACAAACATTACATAACACACAGCATAGGTCAAGACCCCAACCATGCTGCTTTAAAATAAATAAATTAATTTAAAAAAAAAAACTTAATGACTTTTGCGGACAATTATTTTTTTTGTTTATTCCTTTTATTTGCTTTTTACCTGAATTTTGTTAGTTGCAATATCACATTCAAGGAATAAAATTACATGACATGACTTTGTTTGTTTGTTTGCTTGTTTTAATTTTTTTTACATCACAAATTTCAAAAAAGGATATGTAGAAATTGTATGGTGATGATTTTAAAGAAACTGATTTATCAGCCTGCTATATGCACCCAGGTGAAAAAAAAGTATGCTAAAAATATTAAATCCTAGCATGCCAAAGGACACGTGCTTGCATCCAGATTAAAGATTAGTAGCATTTTCTATAATATAATGTGTTTTTAAGACCACAGGAACACATTACATCAGTAATGACCGTTTTCATTTATGTAATCTTCTGTTTTCAACTGAAAATGTAAGATTTTCTTTTTTTTCAACTATACATGGTTATTTATATTTTATAATATAATACTGTGTGTGTATTATATTATAAAATATATTATATTATAAAATATAAATTAAAAAAAAATATATATATAGTCTATTTGTGTAATGATGAAGCATACTAGCCACTAAATTCAAAACCAGAAGCGGAGACAACAGAGCCAATCAGATACAAGCACTCAGAATGTGCGCTCCTCTACTCTCACGTCTCTGTATTGTGGTAGAGTTTTAACGCTGCTCCAATTCAAACAAGCGTAGCTTTGTATTGTGCACATGCAAGAGATAGAGTTCGAACAAATAAAAGTGAGCTTGAATGCGTAAAAATGAGTTTGAGTTCGAGTAAGCAGTTCGATAAAATATAAGCATGGATAAGTAGATTAAAATTTTACTGAAAATACAGTAAGTCGGATCCATTTATAAGTCCAACAAAGTGAGTCTTATACCATTATATCACATGAGTAATATTTTTGACGGTCCTTGCGAAAGCTTGCAGAACCTCAAGAAACGTTGGGCAGTTACTTGCAGTGCCTAAAACAGAGATAGGGGTTTACACCCTTGACACCTTTGGTGTTTTGGTTCCTCGTTATACTCTTGCCCTCGTTAACGAGGGGAATCCCCGTGACGCAGCGGGACAGCTGACCTCATTTAAAGGCAACACCGGGAAGGCAACATGTGGTGTTTACTACAAGCTTGAACGGACGCCATTTTGTCTCAGACCGGCATTGGACTGTGAACTCTGTCTTATTGAGGATTTTCAGCTTTACAGAACAGCCATTTTCTATTATCGTGCTCCGTGCTGAAACTGGAGAGGCCGACTCTTTTCTCCCGCTCCCCTGCATGCACGCACTTTTTTTACTTTCACTTACACACTGAAAATATTGTATACAGTGGCCGAATTGTAAAAAATATTTCAAGGGGGATGGTGTGGTCAAGATTTATTTATGTTTGGCTGGGGGGGGAGCGAAATACATCATTTTTAAGAACAGTTTTATTAACAAAGCATAAGCTTAATTAAATCAACTTGGGGCGGCACGGTGGTGTGGTGGTTAGCACTGTCGCCTTGCACCTCCAGGGACTTCCCGTCTCTGTGTGAATGGAGTTTGCAATTTTCCCCCTCGTGCTTGGTGGGTTTCCTCCGGGTACTCCGGTTACCTCCCACAGTCCAAAGACATGTAGGTTATGTTAATTGGTGTTCTCAAATTGCCCATAGTGTGTGAATGAGTATGTGAGTGTGTGTATGTCTGTGTGCCCTGCGATGAATTGGCATTCTGTCCAGGGTATACCCCGCCTCGTGCCCTAAGTCTCCTTGGATAGGCTCCAGGCCCCTGAATACAGGATTAAGTGGTAATGACGATGAGTGAGTGAGTGAGTGAATAAAATCAACTTGGAGCCATCAAAACAAAACATGCATTTAAACATGCAATTGTCAAAACTATCATTTAATCCTTTGAAGGCTTTCATCTGGGGAGGATTAAAAGAGTGCAAAAAAAATCTACATAAAAATTATTAATTAAATCATTTTAATACATCAATGCATCAATTTAATATTTTTGTATGACTACGCACCAGTCTCTCTCTCTCACTTTCTTTCTCACACACACACACTTGCATGCAAAAAATAATCAAATTACTGATATGGCATTTTAAAAATCTATTTTTGACTCTTTTGCACCCAAGCATGTACGTAGGTGAAGCCACAGAGTCTAATAAAAAAACAAAGCTTCTTCTTACATTTATAAATTAAATTACACAAATTGTGTAAAAATGATCCTTAAAGCTGTCAGTCATTTGACTGCTTTGTTTTCATCGTGTCTTTGCTGAGAGGATTTGTACGCATGTATCATACCTTCAGTTCTCTTCTTTTTAAAATATGTCAAAAGCTGTGCTTAAACTGTTCTCTTGGCCATTGCAAAAATGTGAACAGCGCAAAATGACGCAAACTTGCGTGAGCTTGTGAGTAGCGCGTTACAATATTGAATTCTGATTGGCTAATCGCCGTTATTTACAGTTCGTAGATGATCATATGTAGAGAGTTTTAATATTTAATTTTCATGACAAATATTACATAACACACAGCATTATTAATCCAAAGGGGATGGTAAGGGGGATGCTGATTTTACGCACCCCTTGGCATCCCCCCAACATCCTCCCTCAAATCGAGCCCTGATTGTATACAATTGAAAATATTGGTATCTGGTGCACTGCAGTGACTATTTTTTATACAATACACATAAGCTACTACAGTCTAAAACGGTATAGACGATGATGAGACATGAGCTACCTCTGCGATTTGTTCGCATCTACGAATGTTTGTAGATCCACGGTCCATCTGTGGAAATTTGTAACTTCAATGATCCCAAGGTGGGGACTTACTGTATACAGAGATTACAGTATATTCAAATTTGCACTTCCATTTATGCTTTCTGTACCTTGTTACAATGATTATTTTGAGCACTAAATATGCCAAAAATAAATTAAAAAGTTTAAATAAGTGTGCTTTGAAAATATTTGAAAATATTTTATTTTAAATATATTTTCCTATAACGTAAAAATTTTTTGTTACTATATTTGCAAAGGACTATAGAGGATTTTAATATATTTGTAATACACTTAAGTGTATTTTTTTTTACTAGGGCAGGCCTTATTCACTGATCAAGTTCTGTTAGCTGATTCACAATAATTCTACTACAAACTGTATTTTGTTCAATAACACTGCTTTTTCAACTAATCTCAGTAAATTAAACATGCAAGTGTTGGAATATACATACTGCAAAATGAGAGTTCTACTGTAAGAAAAATTAGAGTCTTCTTTCACTTTTAGAGAGGAAGATTGTTCTGCTTAATTACACGTTAGAAGTGAAATGGCATAATCAGGAAATGTCTGCTGTACATGCTGGGTTTTGGGGCCAAGTAAAAATTTATATTTATTTGCAGCCATATTCATCTTTTTCAACTTTAATGTTTTCTGGGCAGTGTGTGATTTTAAATACATGTATCAAAGAGAGGAGGTGTATACTGTAGATGAGAATGTTAGAGAAATGAAACAGTGGCCATCTTTTTCTATAGTGGTCAGTTATTATTGTGACAGTAGGTTGATTAGAGAGAGTATTATATGTATTAAATGTATATTATGCCTTTTCCAACATATACCTTTGATTAAGATTTGTTTAAAGGAATATCAAAACCTAAATTAACTTCAGACTGCATCTCTCTACAGTACACTGGTTGTTTTAGTCTTGAGAGATATCCTGTTGATTTATGTAATCAGAGGAGAAGTTGACAGAGAAGAAGAGGATGTACAACATACTACGCTACCAATTTCTCCAAGAGGAACAATTTGTGGTGTCTGCTAATTGTTAAACATTGTGTCAAAGGAAAAAGTTGAACAGGTCACTACTCATAATGAAATGTCTCCAGGCCTTATATGCTAATTTCAAATAAATTGTTATGCTCTATTCCATAGTTTTTGCTTAATAATGAGCAAAGCTTGTCAGAAGTGGGCACAGACAAGATAAAATTTTACCACTGCTGCATTTTAACTGAATGTCTAATTCACAAGCAATGAGTACAGAAATAATCTTCAGAGTAACCAAGTTAACCCTAGTACACTCTAGATGGGTCAACAATTCATTCTAGGGCACAATGCATGTTTTTGTTTTGAGGCAAGTAGGTGAAGACAAACTACTGGCTAACTGGCTCAATATGATTGTATAAAGACTAACTGGACCACAGCTATCCTGGGTAACCTTGCATGTCAAACACCTTAAAGAAATAACTCATACATAGTTAAAAACAGAGCTGGGTTGGATCACACAACAACTGAAAACTACTACTACAACCTATACCCATCCCTCTTTTTAATGAACTCAGCTCACTGAATAATGAAGGTGGAGAAGAACTGGAAGAAAGGGAGCTCAGGAGGACATGAGGCAGCTTAGACAAGTAATTTTATCTTTAATTAGTTCTAATTCCCCTGTGTTTAACACCCAGTAAATTGCAGTTGCATTGTTGTCATTTTCCTCCAGCTTATAACTGTTGATAATGTGAGGGTCAGAATTTCCTCCTAAGCCTCTTAGCTGTATGAAAAGAGGCCTTTAAAACCGACGAGAGAGGAGGATGATCTGCTGTGGCCTCATTCTCATGCTCTCATTCTGCCTTTTCTTGCTCCTTCCTTCAGGTCTTCAGTAACGACTCTGCCGCATATAACAATAGCCTTTTCCAGGACAGTTCATAGGGCTAATTAAGGCCTCTTGTCTCCCCAGCCACATTCAGGGTGAAACAATTCAATCCTCTGGCCTTGCCCACTTCCTGGTAGCCCGGAGATGGAAAAGGATGTGAAAGTGAAGAATGCAAATGAAAGAGTTGAGCCCAGTCCAAGGAAATAGAATAGGGATCAATAGCATTAGGCAGTTCCAGAGAAGAACACACATGAGCTTCAGAGACCGATTGAGCTGGACACTGACTGATCAATGGTGCAGTTGTTCCTGTACAAATTAAAAGAGCACGTTCTTCTTAGAATATAGAACATACACACAACCTAATCTTCAGCTTAAAACTCAGAACAAGACATGCATTATTAACCACAGCTAATTCTGGCTAGGTGAGAAAAACTGTTTATAGCCAGTTGAACGCAGTGTGCTTTTCATTACGATTGTCCATTTATCAGTCACTGAAACAAGGAAATACAATGCCACTGTAACTCTATTCCAAGGTAACTAATAGCTACTTAACTAGTATAGAAATAACTAGTATATATCCAAAGTTCAGATAAAATTATGATCAAAATGACAATTTGGTTTTCTTTTGATGTTTCTAGTCACTTTACTAGTCAGTTGCATTAGACAGGTAAAAAAAAAGTTTCAAAGTTCAATAGATAGTAAGAGGGACTGTTAACTCAGCCCATCTGAGAGATTTCATAGCTTAAGATGGTGCATGCTTGTCTGTTGAGAGGATTCATCACACTCAAAATTGCTTGCTCTTAGAAAAAGTTGAATCTCTGCAAAAAAAAAAAAAAAAAAGGTTCTCCAGGATCCTTCCTTTCACTACAATCCAAAACCAGGATTTGCAAACCTTTTGGTTAAATTTGATAATAAACCTGCAAAATACATGAAACACATAAAGGGTTTCTATGCAAAATGCAATTTTTTCAGACTTTTACTTATACCGGCTCAATAATTTCAGAGACTCACAAGGTTGTTTACAGCAAAACTTTTAATGTGAAAATGGCCACATATTATTTAGGAACTATGCATTAGATAGCAAAATGTGACGCACCCCTAAAAAGGCAATCACATCACTTTTTTCTGTCATGTGATTAGTGAAGCAATACTTCCAGCTGATTAAAGTAAATGCAGACTTTAGTAAAATGTTGAAGCTAAGAATGTTAGAAAGAATGTTTAGTTAGTTACTGCCATTGCAGTTACCATAGCATTTATGGGTTACTAAAATAAGCTGCTTTCTTAAAACTACAGAAGAGAAACCTAAACTGGTTGAGGAGAAGGCATACTGTATGATGCATTTTTAACTAAATGTTTGATTTTTTTTCTGACGATCCTGTAATCACCAAAAGTCAAAGCTTTTTTCCCTGTTCCAGTTTGCTGCCAGTACGTACTAAATAGTATGTTCTCTCAGTATGCATGTGTGCATTTTAATCAAAACTAAGTAATCATAATATTAAAAACACAAACACAGTTACATGTTGATTTATTCATTGTGATAAAACTGTGCGAGGTGGATTTATAACATTTTGCATCATCACACAAAATTCACTCTGATATGGCAAAACAGTTTTGACATATTGTTTTGGTATTTGTGCTTTTAACGCCTTTGTGGCTCAAAGAACCGATGCACAAAATACTCTCTCAAAACTTGGTATACTTGCTTCTTTTGGTATACTTGACTTAATTTGTCTCATATTGCAGTCAAATCATTTCCTGTTGCCGAAAAATTCTAAAGATAATAATAATCACTAATATAAAAAAGAAACAAAAAATAAATTTAACATATTTGCCTAAATAGCTTAGTAATTTTTGAAAAAAAATTAAAAACTCCATTTAGTTTGACTGCTGCTTAAGTTGAGAAAGCACAAAAGTATAGCTTTTTATGTCTTTGGTATCAGCATACCAAGGTGTCACAAATCATACAGTATGTGCTGCAGGTAAACTGTGACTCCTGGTACATTTTGCATGCCTCATCTTAGACAGATGGGATATACACATACCTCCTCATCAGCAACTGCTATATCTGTGTTTTTATTCTAGCCAGTATGGTGTCTGTCTGTCTCTCTCTTTTTCTTACCATCTTACCATCCAATTTTTCATAGGCAAATGTTAGAATTTATTGCCTTTCCCCTTTTTAGAGTGAGCAGTTATGAATAATATTTTTTTTTCAACCCGCTGCATCAGAGGGAATAAATTTTAAATAAGTAAACAGTATTGATTTTACTGAGGCAGTTTTATATTATTCAGGACGCACTAAATTCTCCAGCTATGAATCAGAAACTGGTTTGCAAATTGCTAGTGTTTTTTTTTTTTTTTGGTTTATTTGTTTGTTTGTTTCCCAACCACCATTTTGGCAAACAATTGAATCTTAAATTTTTTTCACTGTGTCAGTCATTTGAAGGTGAAATGAGTGTTACGTAAGAGTGCATCAATAACCATCATTTGTGGTTACTGAGCAAGTGCAAATGATTGGCACAGGCATAATACAGTGCATGGGTTGTCTTGCAATGTAATGTCTTCCATTAGAACAATTGGAGCAGTGCAGCATCCTGCTCTAATAGGATTGTAGCCGTAGATCATCTCCCATCTTGCTGACAGCGGCAGGATTTAATCTGTCGATTGTCATGTTACAGCACTCTGAACGTGCGTCCTCATTTTCTAAAGGTGTGTATACACTGATGCATTTTTATTTCAGTTTCTCCTGTAAAACATGAAACACAAAATATTAAACAGCGAAACACTTACCAGAATAAAAGTTGTTCTTTAGTATTATTTTGTGTGTGTGTGTGTGTGTGTGTGTGTGTGTTATGGATAACAGATACATAAATAAGCAATACATAAATAAATATGCCTAAAGAAATATGGTTAATTGTGGGCACGTTTTTATTTTAATGACCAGCGATGCACATTGTTTTTTGTTAAGCTTTATTGCCTACATGTGTGGATATAACCTACATCCCTCACTCTGTATCTTTATTATGAGGTATGCTGAAAGGTCAAAGAAAATGGTTAGGTTGGGATGAGTGCACCCAAGCCATGCCAAGTTAATACCCATTTACACCCTTGGCACAGCTGCTTCTTCTCAATTTACAGGCATCCTTCGAAAAACAAAATGAGCAAAAGTGACTGTCTAAAACCAAGATTACATTTTTGTCTGTTTGGCATGTCAAAATTATTGATGGAATGCAAAGATCAGCTATAACACCAAAACTCAAAACATTAAGCCCACTGTTAGGACCTCTGGGGTTTTGTGGTATCTGGCACCAGGACATTAGCAGCAGATCCTTTTTAGAGCTTTAATTTGCAAGAAAGGGCCTCCATGGATCACATGTTTGTCCAGAACATCCCACGGTTGCTCAGTTGGATTGCACTGAGTGTTCTGATACAGTACCTTTCCATCAGCATTAACATTTTGCAGCAGTTTGTGCAACATTAGCCTTTTCGTGCTAAAGCAGCTATAAGATGTCAGTTACCATCCATTAATCATGTATTTTGCTCTTCAAGGTGGCTTTTCGTCACTCATATGAGTTAAACCCCTACTAATAGGCTTGTGTGCATGAATTTTCTTTCCATTAGTTACAGTATGTACTGTTGAGTGATGTTGTGCGTATTTCCTTTAAGAAACAGGCTTAAAGTACTGTAGAATATGCTTATGGTACAGGAATGTCAAGGACATTTGATAGACATGAAAGATGTCTAAAATGACTCACCTTAGTTTCGAAGAGAATGAGAGGCTATTTTGATACAGCCAATCAAACAGATTGAGAGGCATATGTACTTTTCCCCTGAAACACCGGATTCTATTTATCTTTTACATACAGATATGTGTATCCATGCTCATGCATGTTTTGAAATGGTTTGGTATGCATATGAAGCAGTTGCCCTCTGTTAGAACTCTGCACCTCATTGCAAACAACAGCTCCAGCCAGGGGACTAAAGGCTGTCCCATCTGTCATGCAACAGCTCCACTTTAAACTGCTACACATCACACGGCATTCAACCAGCCCACTAGGGCCCAATCTTAATCACAGTAACACCTGCAGTAACCTTTATACGCACTTCAAAAAGTACAAGAAACACACCTACTATGAGAATTTAGCGGGTGTTTACTGCATGCTACAGTATGGAAACTGGAAAGTAAACCATATATAGAAAGGTTACATAAGTTATATATCTAAGCAAATATCAGCAAAATGACAAGTATATTTTTTAAATAACACAAAGATCTAACACTGAACGACTTCACACAACAAACTTAAACATTGGAGCTTCCAATGCAAAGGTCTCAAGTTTTTTTAGGTAAAGCATGTTTCACCAATTTATAGAGTAATGTCAAAGTGGCTTTGGCTTACAGCTAAAATATCATGTAATTCATTCTTCCATTCATATCCCAAAACAATTCTTGGAACAACACTACGACCCATTAAGCTTGGCCTGACTTGATTATGATATCAAGATTCTGGGTAGAAGTAAGTGTCACTTTTGTTTGACACATCATATCTGCTTTTGACCCAAAGGACACACTTTTCTTCTCTGACCCGAAACCCACATGGGTGGGTCTGTATCACACGGTGGTGCAGTATCTATAGGAAGTATCTGATGATCCATCAGCTTCTAAATCTTGATTTGATATGTTACATTCATTTTCTGCAGATGTACTTGTGAGTAGGGGTAGTTCCTCAGAAGGAACTTTAGCTTCTATATTTTCCATTGTACGGAAAAAAAAACCTCTCCAAGGTATTTTGTCTTTGCCAGAGGAGCAGCATGTATTTCTTTATTTCTTTGTAACCCTTTTGCTTCTGAGCCTCAGATAGATCCATTTTACGAGGCTTTGAGTCTTCTGTGTGAAATGTCATGTAAGTACCTGAAGGGCACCACAACACAGTGACAACATAAAGAGCACAGTAAAAACATTTACAGATAACTCCAAGGGAAAAAAATAATATATATTCACACAAAGATTAAGAATAATGTTAATAATACAAATTATTTTTATTAGCAGTGTTAATTATATATTATATTTTAGTACTGTAGTGTTACAACTTATGTGCCAACACAACATGATTAGAAACATAAAAAAATAATAATAAATTAAATAAATAAATAAATAATAATAATAATAAATTTGTTGTGGCAGTATAATTATGAATAGTAGATGTAAAAGAATTTTTTTTTTTTACATATGCAGTGTTTTATTTGGTAAGAGGTAATAGGACAATTAGGAAAAAACCTGATTATTCAGTATATTCAGGTAGTCAGCTGATTAATTTTTTGGACACATCACTTCAGGAATGATTTAATAGAATGCTCTAATCTATTCGCTTTGTTAAATGTAGCTGGTGACTTTTTTGTGTGTATATTTTTGTTTGATACCTACTTATCTACTGACAAGCCTTTTTAATTCTTATCACTACACATAAATGGAGTATGCTGTCTGTTTACCAGAGTAAAGTGCATTCCTGGAGGGTCACAGTACTGGGCAATGTAATGTTTCCCCTGCTTTACTCAACTCATAAAGGGCACAATATTTAGGTGTCTAGTTCATTCAGTCATGTTAAACTAGGGAAAACATTGTGCAGTGTTGTAAGCCTTCAGGGCAAGTACTTGAACATTTCTGCTTTTTCTATATTTATGCAACCTTCTATGTGGGAGGGCGGTATTATGTTTTTCAGGTTGTCTGTTCACTCAGCTGTCTGCCTGTCTGTCCGTTTGTCCATCCCTCTACGATTCTCGGTAACAAAATTTCTCAAGAATGAATGGGTAAACGTAGGTTTTAAAATAATGTTGGGTCACAAAGAGAGAAAAGTAGAAGTCATAAAATCTAAGTGAGATGAAGGATCACAGGGGCTGAAATTAATTTGTCAATCTTACTCAGGCTGCATATAAGCAGTACATGAGGGATGGAGATTCAAAGGCATGCAAATGGAAAATGGCGTAAAACTCCAGCAGGATTAGAGGTTGTGAGCAGTGTGAGTGAAACTGTCATGGCTTACGTTCTTAACTCTTAGCACTAAAGGCAGTGACAGCAGTCTTAGAGGGATTTCTAAGCAGATCATACATTTTTAGCTAGAGCATTTAAGAGGGATTGTCACTTGTGTTTTCTCAAAGATTGTGGATTTTATTTCTTTTGGATTACCATAAACAGCATGCTTTGCAGTAGAAATAAATATTAACCTGTCCACCAAGTGATATTTTTTCTTGTAGCATGTCAATTTCAGTAGTGTGTCCATTCAGCTGTCTTGATACTAATGTGTAATGATTGATTGGCGTTGGCCAAATGCCCATTGCTTTGGCCAGTCTTTTTGTCAACACAACATCTCTCTTCTCTTATTCAATTTGGGAATGCCAGAAACAGCAAAGCATCTGTCACTGTAAAAAAAAAAATGCTGGTATTGGTATTTTGGGATGTATTTTTATGATCTTTGCTACAGTTTATTAGCCCTCTTAATAATATATAAAAGGCATTCATTTACTGTGAATAATGTGTTTCTTTGTTTTAAATAACTAGTTAAAAATTACTAACTATTTAATGAAGTATACTTTAGCACTGGTGAGAGATTTTTTTCACAGTACTGACTGCTATCCACTCTGTCCATTGTTGGTGATTAAATATCCATAACAGCTTTAAAGATTTTAGTGAACTCTCCATATACACTTGTACATGTTATAGGTGTTTTATTTTTTTTGTTTGTTTGTTTCAGCTTAATTTAATACATTCGCCTTTCTTAAAAACATTTCTGTTTGCTTCTAAAGGGAAAATAATTTTATAAACCAGTATAAGTGGAACAAGATGTAAACGACAGGCTGACATTTTCATTCTGCTTTATGTTTTGTGCTCGCTAACCATAAACGGACCCCTGTGGTGTATGAGTTCAGTCACACTGACACAATAACATTCAGTTTTCACTCACAGCATGCACCAACTTACCAGCGCTAAAGAGCTAACTAAAGAACTAACGAAACCCAGGGTGCTTCTAGTGTTCTTTGCAGGTCAACTGCAGTTTTATTTCCTCCGCCCTGTAATGTATAAAGTATTTAGGTATACATAAGTGGTATTTAGGTTGTAACTTTGATTTTCTTATGTTATTATATAATAAAGAAAAATAGCAATGTAGATTATGTGAAGCATTTTACAGAAAGCTATACTGTGTGTAAATGTTTAACATGTGAAATGAATAATATAGGTATTAACTTAGTAGATTAATCTTTCTGCCTATTAATTATGTCTACAGCCAGCTGTCTATAGCTGTACAAGTTATGCCTGCAATAACAAATTTATTACCACTAGCATTTGTGATTTTGACAATTCTTCCTCCCTTCTGGCTTAGTTGTTGCAGGTTGTACATGATGTAGCTGTTGGTACATTTAATAAATACTGTTTTGCACTGTTCAGCTACAACATGATTTTGTGTATGCCAAAATACACTATAATAGTGCTGCAAGAAAGAAAGAAAGAAAGAAAGAAAAAAGCTTATACATTTTTGTCTGTGAAGTACAGTATCTGTGCTGCTTTTATACAGTATATGGGTGTTAATTGTTTTGATTAGTTTGATTAGTTTAAGAGCTCCAAAAACATGCAACATTGCATTTCCAACACAATGTTAGAAAGCTTATATTCCTTATCACACTTCTCATTAAACTCCACTAGTCATTTTATTTAGTTATTTATGAACAATACCAAAAAAATGGTTATTTTGGTAGATAATGCCGAATACTTATCTTACCATCACTGTCTTTTTATTTTTATTGTTTTTGTGTGCAGGTAACCGGTAGGATGGTAGCAGTGGAAATAAGTGGGCACAGCTACCTGGTGGCGTGCTGGCAGCCCATCCTAATTCTAATGCTTGCCACGGTGTTGTCCGGCTCTACCACAGGCTGTCCATCCCGCTGCGAGTGCAATGCACAAGACCGTGCTGTTGTGTGCCACCGTAAAAAGTTGATGTCAATTCCTGAGGGTATCCCATCTGAGACAAGATTCCTAGACCTTAGTAAGAACCGAATTAAAACCATTAACCCAGAGGAGTTCTCTGGGTTTCCCAACTTGGAGGAGCTAGAACTGAATGAAAACACCATATCAACCATTGAACCTGGGGCCTTTAACAACCTGTACGGCCTCAGGACTCTCGGGCTGCGCAGCAACAAGCTCAAACTTATTCAGCTGGGTGTATTCACAGGCCTCAGTAACCTTACCAAGCTTGATATCAGTGAGAATAAAATAGTTATCTTGCTGGACTACATGTTCCAGGATCTCTATAATCTCCGCTCTCTGGAAGTGGGTGATAATGACCTGGTGTTTATATCCCACCGAGCATTCCATGGCCTCAACAGCCTGGAACACCTGACACTGGAAAAGTGCAATCTGACCGCTGTTCCCACAGAGGCCTTTACACATTTGCACAGTCTCCACACTTTGTGTCTACGCAACCTGAACATTAACATTATCAGAGATTACTCCTTCAAACGCCTCTCCCGTCTCAAAGTTTTGGAGATTGCTAATTGGCCATACCTGGACACAATGACTACCAACTGCTTGTATGGTTTAAATCTTACATCCCTAACAATCACCAACGCAAATTTAACTTCGATCCCATATGTGGCACTCCGCCACCTGGTTTATCTACGATTCTTAAATATGTCTTACAACCCCATCGTAATCATTGAGGGAAACAAGCTCCATGACCTGCTCAGACTGCAGGAGTTTCACTTGGTTGGTGGTAGACTGGCTATAATAGAGCCATACTCATTTAGAGGACTCAACTATCTAAAAATCCTGAATGTGTCAGGGAATTCTCTAACTACCTTGGAAGAATCAGCTTTCCACTCAGTGGGGAACCTGGAGACATTGGTGCTAAACGACAACCCTCTGGCATGTGACTGTAGACTTCTCTGGGTATTCCGTCGTAGATGGAGGCTCAACTTCAACCGCCAGCAACCCACATGCGCATCACCTGAGTTTGTCCAAGGAAAAGAGTTTAAAGATTTCCCTGACATCTTACAGCCTAATTACTTCACATGTCGCAAATCAAGAATCCGGGACCGCAAACCACAGCAGACGTATGTGGATGAGGGAACTACTGTGCATTTTGCATGTCAGGCAGATGGTGATCCAGCCCCAGTTATCATGTGGCTTTCCCCACAAAAACAGTTCATCACCACAAAAACAATAGGAAGACTAACCATGTTTCCTGATGGTACATTAGAGGTACGCTATGCTCAGATCCAAGACAACGGGACATATGTGTGTATTGCAAGTAATGCAGGTGGAAATGACACTGCTGTTGCTCACCTTCATGTCCACAGTTACTCTCCTGACTGGCCCAACCAGCCCAACAAAACATTTGCTTTCATTTCTAACCAGCCCAGTGACAGTGGAGCCAACGGGACAAAGGATACTGTTCCTTTCCCCTTTGACATTAAGACTCTTATCATTGCCACCACCATGGGATTCATCTCCTTCCTTGGGGTGGTATTATTCTGTTTGGTACTGCTGTTTCTGTGGAGCCGGGGTAAAGGTAACACTAAACACAACATCGAGATTGAGTATGTACCACGTAAATCAGATGCAGGACTAAGCAGTGGTACTGCTGATGCACCTCGCAAATTTAATATGAAAATGATTTAATTCATGCAAGAAGTTTTAAAAACACAGTAAACACTGAATAATTGTGAGCAAAATATGAAATCCACCCTGACTAACCACTGGATCCTGCAACTTTCTTATGGAGGAAGCATTTAAGATGTTGTGTGTTTGATGTTGAAAAGAGAAGAGACTGCATTTCTCTGTGATAACATTTTCTGCTTGGCCTTCAGGGACCATTTCATGGAAGACAATTTTGTTGTAAAACATTCAAGTGGAATCTTATGAGCAAAAGAAAAAGACTAATGAACCCTTCTCAATGTTTATGTGAACCGCTAAAATACAAAAGACCATTGTCCTCCTTTGCTGTCCCTTTGCCTGCATTATGTGTTATTATATGATTTCATTTTAAATAGACAAACTGAGATAGTTTTATCATACAGCAGCAGTAGACATTTCTGGGTTGATAAGCACATTAACTAGTTCAGTCCTATTCTATAAATATAATTTATTTCAGATGATCACTGCCACATTCCTTGAATACTGTTGGTATCCAAGTCAAACACTGCACTATGACATGAAGTGTTTTGACATCTTTTACATTCAGTTGAAATATTCATTTTGTTTTTTCTTCATTTTCATTTAAATTTATACTAATTTCTGTACAGACACAAAAAGAGTAGATGACAAAACACAACTTGACTAAGTGAAATTTATCTGTCTAGTTTTGAGATTTAAAAAAAGAAAGTCCTAACCCACTGACAAGTCCTACATCCTTAACACACTGAAATTAAATTTCTCAAATTATGCAACAAGCAAGGTGACATTCATCTCTCATGGCTGCATTCAGCACCTTCAGATTTTGCTACAGGATGCCAGATGTGGTGCCATCACACATCTACTAGATTGGAGCTGCATAACTTTTGATTCAGTACGGTTTCTTTTCAACTCTGTAAGGCCATGATTATGCATTGGTCAAATACACATTTGGAAGCTGAATCTAAGATCAAATACAGATTCCATAGGCACTATAGTTATATATCTTTTTAATTAAATAGAATTTAATTTATTTCTATGGTATCAGTTTGAGTGAATAAAAACAATTTTTCAATGTGAAATTGAGGAAGATGTATTTGGATAGTTTTTGCAGTATTCTATTGAATCTCATTGAAACACTGCAAGTCATCCCTTTCAGAGCAAATGAAAAGTACAGTAGCAAAAATTATTTTCAACACAAATAGCTAACTGCTAGCTACCATCAGTTGCTGACTAGTAGCAGATAAAAAGTGGCAAAGAGTAACTGTTTAGACACTGAGCGATTAGCTGGATAAGTCAATATAACATAAGCTACGCTAACTATATATATTTTTTAAATAAAAAATGAGAGGAAGTACATATTGTTGATCTATTAGTTGATCATATTGTTGATCTAGTTTATATGAGACCAACTAGACTGAAATTAATTAACACTGGGAATTTTGCTGGATAGGCAAAGTTTCATACTGATACAGTATGTTGTCAGTTTGAAGGGAACTACTGCATTAGCATTACAATCACAGATATGGCTTGTCATGGAGGAGAGAAATATTTTGCACCATGATTATGCTGTCATGTGGTTAAAGACTTGCACTGTCATGCAGTTATAGTCTGACCAGTTGTGCCTAATGAGAGACAGCTACATGGAATGTATAAGTGTGAGTATACTCTTTGACACATTTGCAAGGCACCACAGAAAAGCCACTGGAATCCTATCAACCTGAAACCTTACCATACAAAGCTTCATGGTATTCAAAATCCTATTCGCCTCTTTGTTAATAATATCAGGAGACAGGAACAAATGTAAGCAGGCTCATAGATATTTTTAGCATTTGTCAAATTTCTTTTTTTTTCTTTTTCTTTTTAGATGTATCCATCTTTGGCCCAAGTAACCTATTGATTACTTTTTAGAACTAGGTTAGAAACCCAAAATAATACAACCAATACATAGTACATGAAACTATAAATAAATGCTATAAAAAATAAGCTATAGTAACACTTAATATTAGGGAAAGTTAGTAAACCTTGACATGTTATATGAATATTATATGTAAGCATGGATCTTTTCAGTGGGTTCTTATTTCCACAAGGCCAAGATGATAAAACAGTAATGGTAGTATATCTTATTTCACTGTCTGATGACAATTTTAAAAATCAGAAACAAATTTATGTTTAGGGGCCCTTATATGCGTTGTTTTGGATCTCCTTAGTTGGCATTAAAATAAAAACTTTAATGCTTATTCTGATTTATATGTTGTATGTTGTCTGTTTAGTGGATCTAACAAAATTCAAGGAGCTTTAGGGAGCCATATTTTTATATAACCTATTCTATTACAGTTATATGATTCATTTAAACTGCATATTTGATTGTGATATATTGCCAGCAGGTCTTATGAAAGTTGTTATATGCTATGGTTGATTGTGAAGTGACAGAGTGACACAACTTCTGTTTTGGAATTTGTTAATGCCATTTTATTTTTACATAACAAGACATGTCCTGGTTACTATTTGTAAAAATTAAAATCTTTCCTCACTATAGCAGGTAAGTCAATAAATGATTGAGTATGGATAAGTGTTAATTTTATAAAAAGTTAATGTGCTTGACAACCCTGATGTTCTTGTTGCCTGTAAAAAAATGCTGCAGTCTTATGATTCAAAAACAACCGATTTGTAAAACAAAAAAAAAAAAAAAATGTTTCAAATTCAATCTACCATCATTTCCAAATCTTTTTTTAGTATGACTTGTAAAAATTAAATACTTTTCCATAATAACATGAGTTGCACAAGCAGTTAAAGAGCAGAAAATGAAATTCTACTGATTATGATTCTGGCTTTCCAGGAGAGTCTATGTGTGATGTTTTTACCTTAGTGAAAGTGTTTTTATGTGGTTGTCAGAGCTTTGTGGATGTGAGCGAGATAAAGCAGGACTGAGTGCTGGTTTATAGACAAAGTGGGTTAAATGCCACAGCAATTATTTTGTTGCTCCTATGCTGATAGGTTGCACAGATGATAAAGGAGCGCAGATGGTTTCACTTAGGTTGCGAAATTTAATAGCAAATTCTATTTACATTCAGTAGTAAGATGCTCAGACACATTACAATTCTATTTGTTGATGCTTTTTTTTTTATGTTTCAAACCTCCAAACCTGCTGTGTTCATCCTGTCAAACTCCCTTTCAGAAAAGACCAAGAAAATCTATAAATTTCTTTTTACTTATATCCCAAGATGTTATATAATGTGGTCCACAACATTTTTTATATTGAGGGGGAAAAAAAATCCGAAATATGAAAAAAAAAAAAGTCTGATTGTTTTGTGCAATAAAGGTAATATGCAGTTTTTTAATTAACAGTTTTATTAATGTTGAATTGTTGAAAATATGGTATGATGTATTAAACGATCTATGGTGATTTCATAAACATAACAAAAAGCTGATCTTGATTTAACAGCCAATGTTTACTAGAATGAAAATCATTTAATGAAAAAAATGTAGAATGTTTAATCAAGAATTGATTTTTATTTACTTCTTCAGTTTGTGATCTCATTAATAAGATTAGCTTTACTTTACATGAATGCATAGTGTGGCATTCACTGAGTTATTTGAAGTGGTTTAGCAAAATTCATAAATACAAATTAGCCTCAAAATACAAAATCAATTTACCTTAAAAAAAAAGAAAAAAAAATGGATCAGCAAGAGCGCATTATCCTCTCAAAATGTTTTATCTTAATTTTATCTTATTGCTTTTTCTGTTGAGTTTCATGAAGCAGCTTGTGTGAGGGCAGTGCAGTTATACAACATGGCTCCCTACAAAGTGACAATGAGTTCTCACATGGCTGCTCTCAGTGCCTTTAGCTTTTAGAGAAGAGAGCTTGATGCACTATTGTCATCCACCCAGTACATTTTTCATTACAGCTGAGCATCATGAAAATTTTAAATGTCATGTGCTAGCCGTGCAAATGCAGGTCTAAATCTACAGATAAGACAAATATAACAGGGAAAATGTAATATTAAACATAAACAATAATAAGAGCTCCTTTGACTATCAAGACTGTCTTGGTGAAGGGGCTTCAGTGAACCTTTAGGGCTATGTCATCAGGAAGTTAATGTTTCCAATAGGGTCATCTTTGGAGAACAGAAGAGAGGACAGCCAATAGCAATCCTAATGACCACTATGAAAAGTGCACCCTGCTTGAATCCACCTGGATGTGCACAGCTTGAAATAGTCATCTTTTGGCCACACCACCTCTCATGTACAGTGCCGTTAAGGTGCATGAAGACAGACTAGACCACTAAAACATTGTGTTTGTCTAATGTTTAGTTTCATTAGTCATTAGTTTAGCTGTAACCAGAATACCTTGGTCCAAAGGAAGAAATTGTGTCTGGAAGGTTGTTTGTGCCTATCAATGCATTACTCTAAAAAGTTCCTATTTCAGCAATCTGAAGTATGGTGTGCCCAGGCATTGAGTCATGCTGGGTAAGGATATTGACTAGGCCAGATGACTGTTGTGAGGCAACAAAAAAATTAAGTAATCTTACACCTTCCAAAAAGAAACTGTTGTGGAGTCTGGTGGTGGTGGCACAGATGCTCTTGTACCTTCTGCCAGATGACAGGAGGGTAAAGAGTCCATGTGAGCACTGGAGAGGGACATCCCTTAGGCTGGTGACTTTGTAGATACACTGGTTATTAGTGACAATGATGAGAATGTGATGATTTTTTAGCTGTTCTCCCTCTTTACTGTAGGATGTTATACTCCAAACAGTGTGACATCTGATAAGGAAGCTCCCTATCATCCCTCTGTAGGTGGAGGTGAGGATGGGATTGGAAGGTTGACTTTCTTCAGCACCCACATTGGAAATGGTTACTTAGATGGTACTGGATGTCCAGGAGGGGTCCTCTGTTATGTGCACACTGAGAAACTTGGAGCTTTTAACTTTCTTCATTTTATTTTAATGTTCCATTGATGTGCAAAGGTAAGTGGTCTGCTTGAATTCTTATTGAAGTCAACAATCATATTTTTGTTGTATTACAGTTTAGAGATAGGCCATTTCTCTTACACCATTCTATCAGTTGGTTCACCTAATCCCCGTATGCTGGCATACTGTATCACTGCTGATGAGGCCCTTAATTATAGTTTCATCAGAAAACTTCAAATTGTAGTTTAGAGCACTGCTGATGAGGCCCTGAATTATAGTTTCATCATGCCCTTCAAATTGTAGTTTAGAGCACAGTCATTGGCCAACAGTATAATCATCAGTGGACTAAGCACGCCACCTGAAGTTTTACCAATTGGTCTAGGGTCTAGTTGCAAAGTTGCCGATCAGAGACAGAATGATCACCTTTTTTACTTGTTAGTGGATTTATTGTATTAAATGCTGAACTCATCTCTATGAACAACATTCTTACATAATTGTCCTTTTTTCCATGTGGGTCAGAGGTACATAAATGGCAGCAGATACACCATTCTCTGTTTAGTAGTTAGGCCAGTAGAGATATACTGGAATAGGTCAAGTGTGTTGGAAAGGCTGCAATTTATGTTTCATTACTAGCCACTCAAAGCACTTTATGATGAAATGGTGGAGTTCAACTGGAAAGTTGTCATTTGGACAAAACACAGATTTTTTTCTTTGGCACAGATGGTAGTCTTTTTGAAGCACACATTGACAACTACTTGAGTTAAGGAAAATATTTGTTTTATCAGCAAGCTGTCTTTATCAGATCCTACCCATTACCATATTCACCTCTATGATAGCCCGGAACACACTGAGCAAAGTGCCATAAGTGGTCTGTAAGCTGGTTACTGGTCTGCAAATAAAAAAAGGTGTGATATGTACGCATTTGTATTTTGTTAATAGCATGTTGCACTTTCTAACGAGGGCCAGCAGCTTCAGGCAATAGGGTAGTCTGAGAGTCTGGTTCGACTAGCAGACCAAGTTTGCATAGCTCTTCCCACAGTTCAGTTTACAGTCATGTTCAAAAGTTAGTACCCCCTCCTTTACATCTATGTGTTTTTGTGTAAAAAATAGAAATCATTTGATTTTAGTGAGTCTAAGTAATAACCGTGCACTATTTATTTTACAAAAATGAAGCCAAAAAGAAAAAAAAATTATCCAATACTAAGTACCCCCATGAGGCAATAGCTTGTCGATCCAGCTTTAGCAGCAATGACTTGACGTAATCATTTCCTATATGACTTTAGATGGCTCTCACATCATTGTGGAGGAATTTTGGCAGATTCTTTGGTTTGGTCCTCAAACATGGCGCTAAGCATTAAGGCCAAACAATTTGGTCTCATCTGTCCATAGGACATGGTCCCAGAAGTCTTTGATCTTATGCAGTTTTGCTAACCTCACTCATGCTTCCATGTTCTTTTTAGACAGAAGAGACTTTCTCCTGGCAACCCTTCCAAACAAACCCTACTTGTTCATGGACTTTTATAACATTTAACATGCTCAATGAAGCAACCTTGTGAATACTGTATGCTGGGATGTCTACTCTTGGAAAGATTGGCAATTGTTTCGAATGCTGAGAATGTAGAATGTTTGGACTTTTTCCAAATTGGTGTGCAGAAATTGCTTCTCTAAGACCACTGCTTATGTCGTTCCCTCTTGGCATTGTGTTAACACACACATTAATGCTCCAGACCAGTAAACTGCAAATGCAAAACTTTTATAGAGGTCTGCACCCCTGCGTATTAATCATGAGCTAATGATTACCAGCACCTGGTTGAAACTTACTCTTTTAAATCCTGTAGAAGCAGTAAGGGGGTGTTTACTATTGTCCCCTTACTTAGTAATGACTTCATTTTTGTTAAATAAATAATTAGACAGTAAAAAAGGGTTATGTGTTGTTCATCTGAGGTTGTATTTGCATTGTATTGTAATACTAATACTCACTTTGATCAGATGATTTTTATTATGTTCTTACACATGAAATTAAAAGGAGAGTGCTAACTTTTACACATGACTGAAATTTTCCTGAGTGTTTTCTAATATTCAGCAAAAATGGACAATTGAATCGTGCTTGAATCACTGCAGACAGTAACCCAATCTTAAAAGCATACTGGGAGATTCGCTGAGCTGTGAGGCAGCAGTGCTGCCCCACAAGCGATTTAAAAATATGAATAGGAGCATATGCCAATAATCCATAAAATGAAAAACCACTCACAGGTAAAATGAATAACATTGATTATCTCATTACAATTGCACAGATGGGATATATTAAGCAACAAGTAAACAGTCAAACCTTGAAGTTGTGTTGTGTTGGAAGCACTAAAAACGGGTAATCATAAGGATTTGAGTGGCTAGGGGAAATACTGAGGCTAGTTAGTATCTACAGTAGTAACTAGTTTTGGTAGTCAGTATCTACAGTACCAATAGTGATAAAAGGAAAGAACAACTAAGAATATCGTCATGAGCATGCTTGGCTCACTGTTGTGCATGTCTGATCCGACAGAAGAGCAACTATAGCACAAATTGCTATTAAATTGGTTGGCTATGATGGAAAGGAGTCAGAACACATTAACATCAGTGAATGTGCATCACTGTTTGAGGCTGTTCAGCTACAGACCAATCAAAGTGACTATGCTTCACTGCTGTATATCACTTGCAATGTCCATGTAAACATCAGATCTGGACCATAAGCAATGGAAGAATATTGCCCTATTGTCTTTTACATTTGAACAGTAGGGTGTGTGTGCATTGGTTGGGAAGAGATGCCACTAGGATGCACAATGGGAAAAAAGACAAGTTGACAATGGTAATAGGAAAGTCTGCAGTTCTTCTGGAATCTTTGGGTTAAGGCATTCATTTGAATTATACTTTGACATGTACCACATACCTAAATGTGGTCGCAAATATACCCTTCATGGCAAGGTTATTTCCTAATGGCCTTAACCTGCTATGCTTGTGTTGAGGGTGTTGACCCAGGGCACATCATCCCCCACTGTTTCTGTAATCAAGGGAAGCTACTAAGGTATGAAATATCAATGAATGGATGAGACTAATGCTCTCACATAGACATAAAACCTTGGCTTAATGGATCAAAGTTTCAAATGGCCAGAGCTTGTGCTAACACATAATATAAATAAAAATTAACAGTTTGTGATAATTCACAACAGAATCAGCTTCAATTCCATGTTTTACTCCCTAGGTGAAAGCATTAGTATGTACTTTGAGAATTTGAGTTCGGCACAGACTTATTTTATAGACATGACAAAAAATTAACAGTTTTGGGGTTTAACCCCCAACCCAAAGCACAACATGCTAAACCATCATTCTTTCTTTGCCTCCCCCAGGCAATGGACCTGGGTCAGATGGCTAGCATGGAATTCCTGATATAGTTGAGGGTTAAGCATACAGTAACATGGGGATGGAACAAGCATCTCTCCTCTCATCAGTATCAGTAAGTCAATTGAGTATTGAAATTCACCCTCTCTATACTATGTTTCTAAGATTTCCTTGATGATGTATGATGGTTCACATTCAGTCCAGAGGTGTCAGGAAAGTTGGGGGATAGCCTTTGCAAAGGGTTCTGGCTTGACTAGCTTAAGGCAGGAGATGTGTCCACTGTTGATAGGTTTCAATATTTCGGAACTCCCCAAATAACCAACTGTGCCAATATGTGCCAACTTTCTACAGCCTTTGGTGGTGGACAGATCTTTTATCCAAAACTGCAAAATTTTTAGACAGGTGTCTCTTCACAAACTCTGTCCAGGAAATGATTGACTCCCCTCCTAAGGGTCCTCAGTCCATGGCTTGCATTTTTAAGGGATATTGCAGGGTGCAGTTCTTGTATAGTGGTACAGTCAGTTAAAGTTTCCCACTTCACAATCAGATTCAATCAGCACTGCAGCATGAAAGACATTCCCATGAGTGATCAGTCTCCACCTAACGTAAAAAATTTGGTTGAGAAAGGAAATTGCATCCACTGTATCAAAGGAAGGTGTGAAGGATGCTTGATAACGGATGGACTGAAGTGCTATCGCAAGAGCCTATACTGCACCCTGTGCCATTTGGTGCTAAGTTCTTCCACCATATAATCTATGTGAATTCAGCAACACTTTTGGTCCCTTGCTTAAGTGAAAGGATTCACCTTCCCTCTTTTTGCCCTTAGGGGTATGATCAAATACAATAAGGAAACAGGTGTTGCAAAGGACAAAGAGACCAGAACACCATGGCTCAGACTAGCATTTTGTCTGTGAGCAGACAAATGAAGTGCTTGTCTAGATAAGCTATGAGTGATAAGAAATGAGGAGGGGTCATCGCAGGGGAACCAGTGTAGCTGGGGTGGGAGCTCGGTGTCGCACCATCTGAGTGATGAGTAGTTCAATCTATTGGTTTTGCTATCCTGTGATGTGACATTGTGAGGTTTGGCGCTTTGGTACCATTCGAATTGTCCTACTGCTTTCATGAGTTGGTGTATTATTCTGTCATCTATGCAGATAAGGCCATATACTGTATATTATTTGACTGCTAATGTACATTAGAGCAGCATTTTGGCATCACGGATCATTGTTAGCCTCACAAAGGAACACAATGACAGGTATTTGGAGGGATATTTTCTTGCACTGGGTAAAAACAAGCCATCAGCTTTAGGGGTCTGTCAATTATTTATAGAGAACTGAAGGAGGCATTGTCTGGGTGAGAAACTCTCTTTTGTTGGTATGAGAGTGAGTGAGATGAGCTCTGGAGAATGAAAAGTCTCACAAAATATAAAAGCCAGCAGACATAGAGACACTGAGAATTCATTTAGCTGAATAGAAAAATTACTGTTTTGTGGTTGAATTATTACCAGTAGACTGACTTTAGTCTAGATCACTCAGAGGACTCTGTCTCACTCTTTCAAGGCAATGGAGTCATTTTCTTCCATCTCCACTTTATAAACATTCCTAGAGAGTTATTTAATCATTAAGCTTCACAACACAACAAAAATTATTAATTGTACTCATGCAAAGGGTTGTTTTTGCCCTAAAACTGGACAAACATAAGGTACTTCTTTTCTGATATCAGTGGTCATGCTGTTTAAAGAAGACTGAAAGAAACATCACTATCACCAGATCCTTAACCAAATAGATAGATACTTTTATCATGAAAAAAAGTAAAATAAGTATATAAGTAATTAACATCAAAATAAGTATATTATAGGCAAGATTCTTATGGGAGAAAATGGGGCATGGTACTCAATAAATAACACTGCCTGGGCTAAATATAGTTCTTAATATTGTATTGGGTTGATACGATAATTAACTTAACAACTGTTGACCAACAAATGAGTAACTTTAGAGGAGTTACATGGGTGAGAAAAAGCCTTTGCTAATAGAGCTTAGCTAGCCCTTCTACCTCAGATGAGCTCCTTTTATCAGTCTTGGTGTACCCTTATCCTCTCTGATTTGTGCAAAATCCAGGGTTTCACCATTATCTTTAGCATCTTCTTCAGTAGAAAACCAGTAATTTCTCTTTTCAACCTCTAATTTGGACTGCTGACTATACGGTCTTTTATATCCATCATTTTAAAGTGGTGCAGAGACGGCTTAAGTGTTTGTAAACTATTTCTAATCAGGTATGAAAATGAGATTTCCCTAGCAAATTAGCTACTCGGTTATAATCTGCATGAAGCATTTATTAAAATATTTATTTAGGAATGTAATTCATATTGGCTAAAATGGCATTCATGGATTATCGGTAAAGGACAGAAAGTGCTATTTGGCTAATCTAACACTTTCCAATAATGTTACTAGTATCTTCTTATGGCTTGTCATCCTGTTAGTGATCTAGCCTGCAATGCCAATGACATACACAATTAGTATCTCACAGAAACTTTAACAGATAAATAAGGCATGCAAGCCTCTTAATTACTTCACCATTAATGTTTGTGGGCATGGTTCATTTTATTTTATTATTAAAAAATTGAAGATGTTTTTGTTCAAATGGGCGCTATAAACTCTTTTGTAAGCTGCAGTTAAATTGCCAAATGTACATTATAGGTCTCAGTAATAACCTGATTGATGTGGAGGTTTTAAAGAATATAGTTAAGCAAAATTACACTCATATGAATAAAAAAAAAAATGTAAGTCATGTAATGTTTACACTGTCATGTGATTGAGATCACATTTTTTTTTTAATTGTGTAGCGCTTTTAACAATCGACATTGTTACAAAGCAGCAAGATAACATGAGATGTTAGAATCACACATCTCACTTAGGGATTCTCATGAATTGATCACAGTAGGAATTCCAAAAGATGCGATCAGGTGAGAAAACAAAAATCACATGAGAAATCATGAATTCTGCAAAACCACAGACTGACACAGACAGTGATATAGTCCTTTAGGCACTAAGCACAATGGGTACATCACCTCATACTCCTCTCTTCTTACCTTGATGTGCCCATCATGCTGGAACAGGGTAAATTTTGGAGTCATCCGACCACACAACCCTTTTCCAATGCTCCACAGTCCATTCTTTATAGCAAATTGCAAACATTTTTTTCCCCAACTAACCTTACTGATAGGTGATTGGCGTGTCTTTTTTTCACTATTAAACATAGCCGTGAGTTCTACTGTTGTTTTTAGGATTTGATTTCAACAAATGTTTAAATTTTCTCAGATCATGATTCAATTCACAATTTTATACACATTTAAATAGGAAAGAAAATCACATTTTGTCTTATAATTGGACACAAAGCATATCCCATGCCCATGGAAGCTGATGTACTGGCTGAAATGTTATTACTAAAAGGAAAATTAGGAGATGCACTGTTATTTAAAGGATATATTTGATGATGTTCCTTTCTCTTTCAGCTCACTGAAAACTTTACCCTTGTGTTGTGCATGATGAAATAGAAAGACCAGCCAGATTTACTCTGTGAACAGAAACACGCACACTATTGGGAATTTGAGAATGCACATCTTTGGACTGTGGGAGGAAACTGGATCACCCGGAGGAAACCCACCAAACATTGGGATAATATGCAAACTCCTAAATTAGTCATTCTTTTCATCCTATACTGGTGATTGGCATTTATGCTCATAAACACAGGAAAAAAATGTTTAGCTTAGTTACTGAAATGTTCATACATCTGGTGAGACTTTAGCACAATTTGGATAACAAAACCATGTACACACAAGTCCCCTTGACTTCATACAAGTTTAAAGGGAAAGGCATGGCAACCTGACCATCTCAGTGTTTAGATACAGTAGTCACAGGTTGTTGCTGAGATTAAACTGAGATAGCGCTGTGGAAGGTGTTTTCATTGTTCCATTAAAGAAGAGCAGTACATGAAGATAAGCTGGGTAAGGGTTAAGTCTTTATTTTTGTACAGTAGTGTGATATTCATTGGATTACGTGGCATTTGTCATGGTGTTCCTCATGTTTGTCCCTGATTGTTGTGCTTCTTTTGACTATTGTGTTTTGTAGGATGGGCGCCATCATAGTATTATGGTTACCATTGTTTCCTCAGTCTGTGTGCATGGAGTTTGCATATTATCCCAATGCTTGGTGAGTTTCCTCCAGGTGATCCAGTTTCCTCGCACAGTCCAAAGACGTGCATTCCCAAATTCCCAATAGTGTGCGTGTTTCTGATCACAGAGTAAATCTGGCTGGCCTTTCTGTTTCATCATGCACAACAGTAAAACATCTTAGTCTGATTATTGATGAGTCTGATTATTTAATTTGAAGCTCATGTAGATAATGTTACTAGGATTGCCTTTTTTGTCTCAGAAATATTGCCAAGATATAGTATATATTGTCACTACATGATGCAGAAATTTTTGTTCATGCTTTTGTTATCATTAGGTTGGATTAGTGTAATGCCTTACTATCTAGATGGTCTATTAGGTTCATAAACAAACTCCAGTTAGTCCACAGTCCTTACCTGAACCAGAAGAACCAGAATATATAAGCACATCACCCTATGTACGTTATCCACACTGCTCTGGCACCCAATGAATTTGCAAGCTGCTTGTACCTTGTATTACAAGGCAGAGCATTTTCTTAAAAGCCCCAAAGTTGTGCAGTAGCTTTGAAAGTTATGTTTAAGTCTAGGCTTTTTATTTACCCAAACATCTTGTGAATAGGGTTGTCTTAGGTAAAGGTGCAGATCTGGGAGACTCATGGATTTAGAGTATTATGGTGAACTGGTATGTTTAGATGCTGTCTTCCCCACTCTCATTGATCACTCAGGTTTGTTGACAGTGAAGTGATTGGTTGCTTTACTTCTCACGGAGCCCTCATGTTTGTATTTCCTACTGGCTCTACCTTTTAGTTAATCCTGCCCTTGCACAAAATATGCACCTTATCCCCTAACACCTAATAAATAACTTATCTGTTATGAGACTGTGAGTATACCTAACTCTCTCTCTCTCTCTCTCTCTCTCTCTCTCCCTGTGTCGAGCTGCACATATCACTCTCTAATTGTCAGAAATCTGACCCCTTCTGTCCTCTGGACCAGTCTGACACATACTCGCTGCTGAGAATGGCACTGTGTGGCCTGCTTGGGATTTGTGTGGTGACTGGGGACAGTTCCACTTGACCATGAAGATGGTCTTGTACTTGGCTGATGCAGGCAGTTTTTCTACAGTCCCTTAGTAGTTTAGGACTACGTTTCCACAAACAGTTGTATGTCTGAGCCTCCAACAGCGAAGGTGGACTTCACATTACTGTAACTTAAACACTTTTCCCATTATACTGAACTCTTAGCCTCATAGTACACAGTATAACTGCCAATCAATCAATGTTATCTAATATCACCCAAAGAGGATGGGTTTCTTCTTGTGTCTGGTTCCTCTCCAGGTTTCTTCCTATTGCCATCTCAGGGAGTTTTCTTTGCCCACCTTTGCCCTCAGTTTGAACATCAGGGACAACTGATAATTACAATTTATACATATTACTTAGTTATATTTATACATATAACTTGTTGGCTTCTGTAAAGTTGATTAGCAACAATTGTTAAAAGTACTATATAAATAAAACTGAATTGTGAGTGCTTACGCCCTGTGATAATTGTCTATGTTGCAAAGCCTAGGAAAATGGTAGTGTTGTTTCAGGAAAGACATCTGGCATAAAACCTATGCCAAATCAAATATATGCAGATTCCCATGATGGATGACTTGCTGATCACCCCTAACAGGAGCAGCTGAAAGATGAAGAACAACAAAATGTGCAGTCTGATATCATATATTAAACAAGAAATGCTTGAGAAGGGGAAAAGCTTGATTTTCATATTAACAGTAAAGTTGTTTATTGCTATGAAAATCTGAATTAAGGGGCACTAACAACATTTGCTCTTCAATATTAGGATTTCAGTACCTAATGCAATGTAATAATCAGGTCATCAGCCTGGAGGTGAGAAAACATGTTTTCTTGAATGCTTAAATTTTGATACCTGTCAAACAAGATGATATGAAAATATATAAGCACAATAAATACACTGTGTTTATTTATTTAATTTAACAGTGCTGCATTTTACATGTTAAGTAATGAAACTTTCTCCGCTTCTAATCTTGCTTAATCAGACCATTCGCATCCTCAGTTAGACAGAGTATATACAGTATGCATCTCCTGTAATCCTTGCCTCTACCTAACTGTAAAATAGAAGGGACACACACACCAGTAGGAGTTTAATACTCTGACCTGTGATTTTAAATAACAGTAAGAAGTTGGTAATAGAACGCAGGGAAAAAATGAGTAAACAGAGTTACCCATCCTCCATTCCCTAATCCACAGTGACCTCATTCTCTCTCAGAGAAACACAGAGCACCATATATTATTCCCCTGTTTTTGAGGCTTTGACAGCAACTTAGTAATTTAAATGTGATTTGTAGCATTTTCTGCCTTTGAGGCTAATATATGCATGCATCTGCATTTCATCTAAATGTCAAGGAAAGACCACACAGGACTGACAACTGGTCGAGAGAGAGAGAGAGAGAGAGAGAAAGCTATATACAACAAAAGTGGCCAAACAGAAAAAGACTGGATTTATTTCAAGCTGATGAACTTGCAGACAAGACTTCGGGCAGCAGATAATTATTCAGTATGTGTGAATAACAGCAGTTGTTTCTGCAGACCTGTAAACCAGTTACTTCATCTCTAGGCCTCATCTGAGTACAACAAAACATGTTTTATTCTAGCTCTAGCTCTATATATGCAGGTGCCTTTTACCATTAATGATTCAGGAATTAAAAATGACATTCTGACAATAGCAAAGTTTTATCCACGTGACACTGTTCTATGTGAATAGTATTTTATATAGTTTAATTGAGTCTGAATATCCCAGACCAGACACTATTCAATTCCAAATAGCACAGAGTGGAACTGAGTAATTTACTTTAATGCCAAAGAACAGATTTTAGATATGACTCATCTATATAGAGATAGCACCTACTAAAGTGTATTATTAAAAAGAACTTACAGAAATGTATTAATATTTATAAGATGTTAATTACAGAAAAATGAACTGTAAGGCATACATTGCTTGACAACATGCACCCTTAGACAAACATGCCTTTCTGTGTGTGTGTGTGTGTGTGTGTGTGTGTGTGTGTGTGTGTGTGTGTGTGTGTGCAGTAATAATTCAAACCAGCACCATATATAGAGATCACACAGTAATCGTCTCCATGGAAACTGTTCTCACCAAGTCTGGTTGCATCCAGACACAACAAGTAGCAGATAATACTGTATGAACCATCTCACAAATTAGCAATAGAACCCACACCAGCTCTCCCTATCCTTCTGCTTGACTATATTTTATTGTTGTTTATTGACAGTGGCTTCTCTCCACAGCAACTGTCTTGAGAAAACTGCAGACCAGAAAATGCCAGCTAATTGTTTCCATGCACATAAATATCAATCACAGGATTAAAGGCTTACTGAAAGTGCTTCTCTTTTAAGGAGAGAAAAAAAGTGTGCAAATGTAGTTTTTTTTTAATCTTTCCTCATTTTAATGTTTTTTTTAGGGATGAATAATTTACGCCCCCCTGCTTGTTGGGCTTGAAAGCAATTTTGTGAGGTCCTGCAATAAGGTTATGAGCAAGAAAGGTTCAAAGTGTATTTGTATAATAAATAGCAATCTCTGCAGGGTTTCCGGGTGAAACTGTGCAAGCAGACAGTGAGGGTAGAGGGAGTTGTATACCTTCTGAATTTAATGGAATGTTGAGGTTATCTAGTTTACAAATCTAGATTTTAATCTGATAAAATCTAAACATATTTTTGGTTTTTAAGTGTATACACAACGTTCACTGTTTAATCAGCTAACAAATGCTATGTCTATACCTAAATAGGAAACCTTTTTATCTGTTAGAGTTTATTTAATTAATTATTTATTTATTTAAAAAAAACAGTTTTCCTTGTTGAAACTAGCCAAATGAAAATTCTCAGATTTTTTAGGTAAATCATTAGAGTACTGGAAGCAACCCAAATATCTAATACACTTTTACATCCCTGTTACCTATGGCAAAAATAAATAAATAAATAAATAAATTGTTCATGGTCAGATGATTAAAATCAGCTGGGTGCAGTATAATAACACAATATCACACAAGAGGGAGTACGGTTATACTGCGATACAGTCAGAGCCATGAAGCTGCAGCCCAAGCTGATATTTAGTACAACATCAAGACGTTGAGTGTAATATTGCTTTTATACAACAGTTCCACAACAAAAATTTAGTATAAATAGCTTATAAATTGTTTATAGATTTAACTAGCAATTTTGCTCCACCGACAAGGTGAGGAGAACAAACCATGGGGGTGGTGGATAGTCCTAAGAAAGGTTTACTTTATTTTTCCACTTATTCTGCTTAAGAATATCAGAGAACTTCTGGTTTCCGGGGTTGAATCCCAAGGAAACGTTAGACAGAAAGCTAGTGCACTACTGTATGTACTGTAGGGTGTACAGTTCCTTGTTCCATACAATTAGTGCCCTTGATCTTGAGTTAGAGAGTGATTTGGGATTCCGCCTTGTGTTAGAATCTAGTTAGCTTTGTAGCTCAGGTTAGCCATGAACAGAACAATATGGATGGCTCAGAGGGAATTCAGGACAACTTAGACACAGTTACAAAATAGACAATGTGTTGTTTAAGATGACATAACATTATCAGATGTGTTTTCTTGCTGAAAGTGCTTTCTGTGACTGTGGGCTTTGGCAGGAAGCTATTCCACCCTCCTTCCAGTTGCCAATTCTTACCTACTTTTGCCCATGCTGGCAATCGAAAGTCAGTGAAATACTGTAGCCTATATGATTGTTAGGTCACATGTAACACGAAGTGATACACATGGTTAAACGTCCCAGTGCTGTTGTTGTTGGTCTTTCGGCTGCTCCCGGCAAGGGGTCGCCACAGCGGAATACCCAGTCCGCACTACAACTTGGCA
>JAOVVA010000010.1:3781961-3792765 GCA_028565275.1 Leiocassis micropogon
CAATGTAGAAAGAAATAAAAATCAGGAACGATCATGGAGTTAAAAAGTGACCCCAAACTTTTGAACGGTAGTGTATGGTCATACCCTAGGTGTGTTTGTTGACATCACAGCTTATATGAGCAGCATATGGAATGGCAGCTGTTTTAAAAAGATGTGTAAAGAATCTCAGATCTGTAACTACACAACACCTTTCATACCAGGTTGCAGATTGCTTGCTCTCTCAAGTGCATATGCCTTCCTTTATGAAACATAAACTCAGTGAAATAGCCCAGACACTCTCCTGTGTTCCTATACAAAATAAATTGAGTACAGTAGGTATTTCATCTGTCTTGCTAGGTGAATGATTACGCTTTAGTTTTGCCTAAGCAGCCTCAGTGCCAGCTTGCAGTGCATTAACCATTTTCTTAAGCAATTTTCCTTATATCACACCATAATGGAAGTTGATTACTTTTGCCTCTTTAACTGCTAGCCTGTGCGCACATTGGCATCCCCATGTTGGCAAATGGCACTATTCTCTAATTAGAATAATGTCTAAGTCATTGTGTCTAATTGATTGAAAGCAAATTGGGCATTGATCATGTCCAGCAATTTGAGCATTGGTCATATCCATTATCCAACACACAAACTTTCTGTTAGGCCTGGAAACAAAGATAATTAGGAAAATGGAAATGTAGACATGGGAAATTATCTAGGTTCTAAACTGTTTGCTATTAAAAAAAATAATTAAAATTGTGGTAAATGTTCTTTGCAGCTGCAATGAAATACATAACTGTATTCCATATGCATATTCTGCCATAACCTTCAAGAATAGGCACAGCTCTTCTAAGAAAACCACATCAGTCCAATTACTTTTAGCTATTTGTTCTTGAGTGTACATTTTTATCCTAGATAAAAACATTTAAAAAAATTGATAACAAATTACACAAATGTCAGAGTGGCCTATATGTATATATACCTCTTAATCCTTAAATACTGTCATGAGCAGATACAGTAGGAGCAAGTTTGATATTCAAGGGCACTGAAACCATCTTAAATAATTTTAACATTAATCAATGTAAATATAAATTAAATAAAGAAATAAATAGAATGTCTACGCATTTTGTTCATAGGATCTGTTCGAGGTCAATTTTTGAACTGTGTGCATTGAAGAAATTATAGTTTAAAAATAGGCTCTATACTTTGATAAAGCCTCGTAAAAAAAAAAAAAAAGTTGTAAGAATGAAGGGGGCCATGATACTGTCATAAGATATTTAAATTTGTTAAAGAAGAGATTGTATGTGCCCCATATGGAAAATAAATTTGGATACAGGCATACATTTAAAGATCCAAAGTTTTTGCCACAATTAAAATAGTAATGATGTAAGTAGTAGAGAGGGAGATAAATTAGTATTCATGACTCATTTGTCCTGACCACTTTATCATGGTCAAGGTTGCTGTTAAACCAGAGCAGGTCCCTGGGGAATACTGGAAACAAGTCAGTAAAATTGACCTTAGATGGGACAGCAGGACACCATTCACAATTATTTGCATATTTTATGATCAGTGGTAGGAAACCAGAGAACCCACAGGAAACTCCCAGATATTAACCAATCTAAGGTGATGGATGTTACCACTGTGCTAGGACCTAGTTATTTCATATTTACCAATTAATAGCATTCACTAAAATCCTCAATGGCCATTTTCAGCCTCATGTTATTTTAACATAGTTAAAAGGCAAGTGATCTAAAACATAAACAATAAAGTTCCACTTACTGTAAGGGTTAATCAAAAATCAAAAGAAGCTATGTATAACTGAATCAATATATAAGGTAAACATCTGTCATGGCTTCCCCTGTATTTGTTCTTGTCTTCTCTTCTTCGGTCTAAAAATAATGTAAACAACTTAATTGATTTATTTGATTTAAGCAGAAGACTTGAAAATTTAGTCTTTCAGTATGACTGCAGCTCTTAGACAATAAAGGGTATTTGGTGCTTATGAAGACTGTTGTTTCCTTGAGGACATTTTCCTGGCTTCCATGAAGTGTCCACAGAATGGGATTCTCCAAATAGATGGATGTAAATGGTATGGTCAAAGTAAACCTGTTGTTACGTTCTTTTTACCTGATATCTAGGTGCACAAAGAAATTAATTGCAAATATACTGTATACCAACCTGTATGTGTCACGTCAATGCTGCACTCAGTATCAAACTACAGCTTCCAGAATGCACCACGGCCTACAAACATGGCTGCCACTACAACAATCCATAATAGACTCATGGTTTCATTCAGAAAACTGATGACACACACCTGGTTCCAATCACAAGCATATTCACTAACAGTAACCACTCTTATTTCATGCAGAGTATACACTGTATTTCCATGCCAGTCTATACCAAGCCTTTTCTTTATTGATTGTCTTTGGTTTTGATCATGTTTCTGGTTTTCTCATCATGTTCTTGCCTGCCCTAGTTCATGTTGTTTGTTGATTGGCTGACCCCAGCCTGATTTTTTTTTTTTACAATGCTCTTGGATTACATATTGATTTTGTTTGCAGCTTCCAATATAGCTCATTTTACCGCTACCTGTATCTGTATCACCCACCATGACACTGGTAAAGTATGTAGCCAGATCCACTATTTTACTATTTCTTAGTTCATATTGGACAATGTCTGCATTTAAAACTATGGAAATTTGGAATGATGGATTCGACACTGCACATACAGACTGAGAGACTAATAGCTGAGAGACTTTTATCTTCAAGAACTTCAACGCATTTTTAACTGTACCTGGGTACCTGGCTTCTATGGTCCTATAGCTGTATCTACCATTAAAAATGTTCCATATAAGAAATATTACACATCAGTAAAACTGTGATCTTTCTGTCTTATATTTATTTATGTCTTTTTTGGAGGGATTGCATTGCACCAAAAATAATAATAATAAAAAGAAAAGTTGACTCAGTAACACATTTTACCTCCTCGGTGCTTATGGGCTGTTAACCATTCTCAGGCAAAATGTGTCATTATGTTGGGTGAGTGAGATCGATGTGCCACATTTCTTATTTTATTGTTACTATGAAACTGGACCATGATGAACAGCTGGAGAGAATGTAGCCTGGTAAGTTCTTATCTAAAACATATTTGAAAAGCAGTTTGCCAAATAGAGGCATAAATATTTTGCTGATGATCTTTTTCTGTAGGCCCCTTTTACACCAGCTTACACTGAAATAGAAAAGAGAAAGAGAGAGAGAGAGAGAGAGAGAGAGAGAGAGAGGTACCTAAAAGTAGGACAGAGGGATAGACGCCAACACCTAATCAGTCACCTGCCAACAACTGAACAGGCAATGGCAATTTAAACAGAGAAGAACGCAGAAGGGGGAAACAGAAACTATTACAACATTAGCCCCATATTGTGCTTGTGTGTTTCATTTTGTGTGCCATAAATCAGAGCACTTGCAACACATATTTATTTATTATTCAAACATCCTGAACACTTTTGTTGAGCAAGCTTAATTTTTTTGGCTAGTGTATGACATTTTAATAGAATAATTGCAGCAAATGTGCTAAAAAACAAAAAACAAAAAAACACAGTGATCTGCAGATTCTCATTGGTAGGAATTTTGGCTCTTGTGAGGCTGAAATTACTATGTTTATCATGATGCAGCAGATGCATTCCCTCAGGCTGCAGAGGATGCACACAAGTCAGAGTAATACATGTTGTGTTTTGTGTGCTTGTGAGCATGCATTTTTATTCTGTCATAGCCAGTCCCCAGTTGGATTGTTAAGTCTGCTCTGGTAAAACCCTTCAGATTTTTTGCCTAAACTTTGGCTGTTACAAAACCAGGGTTTGACCATGACTGAATTTTTACTTACTTTTTTTTATCTGTGCTTTAAGAAATTATAAGTATATTGAAATATATTTTTTCTCAAATTTATCTTATAACCGTAAGTACACAAAAGCCAGATAATCAACCACAACACTAAAAATAATCATGCTCTCTAAAGGTGTTCTAACTGCAAGCTTGCAACCTAAGTGTGTTTTGCTCACACAGAGAATGTCATACTTTAATCAAGTTGCTGGTTAACTCCCATAGCAAGATGTGCATTAACCTAATTGATTCAGTTTGGAAACAGAATAAATAACAGCTGTCAAATTTCACATAATATCACATAATGCTATGGAAAGGGAAGTGTACCACTGTACAATACAGGGATGCTAGTTTAAAAAAAAAATCCCAACAAAACTCATTGAACTATTGATTGATTAATTCAGCACTATTATAGCAAACTGTGATCGGTCAAGTCAAGAGAATGATTGCTGTTTATCAAATATTGTGACTGACTTTGTTAGCCTTTTGTTCCTCTTGTAGTTTGTCTCCAGGCCTCTAGAGGTCATTTGTGTTTCCCTTAGCCTTAGTTCTTCCTTGTGTTTCCTCATTAGTTATTCAGATCACCTATGTCTTGTCCCTTCTGATTAAAGGATAAGATTTAAAATACTGGTAGTGAATGTTGGTTTCCTCAAATAATAGTTCAATCAATGTTGGTTTCCTCAAATAGTTTGTTTAAATGCATAGTACAATGCTTCTTGCACTTGTGTTTCCTGATGTACACATCCATACATCAAATAGGCTTATTCACACAAGCACCTATCATATATCTTAATGTTGCCAATATGCCCCTGCACAGTCATTGCAGGGCAGCTAATGTTTGCCTTTTTTTTACTACTTGTATCAAATTTTACATATCTTGTTTATGTTAATATTTCCCTTAGTTTTTAGTTTACTTAAACCAGTTTTTCCTTAAACCAAAGCACATCCACATTGTTCACTGTTTTACACAACCATGTTGTGAGCAAAGGTATTGGCATTTTATGCATACGTGGTCCTTGGACTTTGTGTGTTTCTGCTACACAGAAAGGTGGCTGAGTGCACAGAAAATATGCCACATGGGGTGTTTTAGAAATTTTTTACAGTTGAAGTTGTTTGCCATTTTTCAAAATCAATGACTTGACATGCACAGGAAATTGACTGATCATTGACAATCGATGACCAATTCTCGCATCAATAGCTGAAAACAGGTGGCATGTTTGCTAGGTGATGTTTATCAAAGATATGACAATAGTGAAAATAATGACTATTGCCAAATAACAGCTGTATCAGTTCATATAAACTTACAAATTAACTTTAAACTTAATTTATTTTAAAAAATCAGATCGATACAAAATAGAAAAAATCTAAGTTAAACATAAAGTTGATTTCTGCGGTTGTCTTTGGTTCAAGAGTAGCTTGACACAAGGAATGTGACAGTTGTAGCCCATCTCCTGATTACAGCTGTGCATTTTGGCTCTTGAAGCACTGATCTCCAGCAAATTATTGACTGGGCTTTGTTTCACAATCCATTCAAAGCTGTGGTTATCCCTGTTGCTTTTACACCTTTTTCTTCCATTCAACTTTGCATTAATGCACATGGATATAAACAGCAAGCTTCATGAACCAGACTGAGAGACTATTTAAAAGCTTAGGAAACCTTTGCAGGTGTTTTGAGTTAATTAGCTTTTTAGAGTGACACCATGATTTTCTTAATATTCTAATTTTCTGAGTACAAAATTTTGAAATAAACACTTGACGTATCTCCATCTGTGTGTAATGAATATATAATATGTTTTTTTTTTTAATTAAATTATTGTAATGAACTTTTCAATGATATTCTAATTTAAATTGAAAATGTAAATTACAATTTGAAATGTACCTTTATTTCAGGTAAGCCTGTACAAGTAATGAAATATAATTAATATCATCCTATAAAGTGTATACGTGTAAAGTAAAATATGGTTAAAGTCTTCTTTTCAAATAAATCAGTTTCTTGATGTGCTCGTGTAACTCTTTCTGTTCCCTCTTGGGATTCTGGAACTTTGTCATTTTCTTTTAAAAATCATGCAAATGGCATCTATACTTTCCCACTTCTCACTTTTTGTCCTGCCAGTAATATTTAGTATAATAAAACCTATTCCACTTTGATGTTTGTATGATTGAATTTGTTTACTGTGTATTAGGGGTAGATACAAATTCATTATGTACTGTACTTACAATATAAGACCACATTTAAAAAAAAAATGTAACACTGCATTTGCATAATGGCAAATATTTAGAAAACTGGTAATGCTATTGGTTATAATTTTAATAGATTTGCTCTGTTTATCTCCTGCCATACTTGTTCTTTAACATGTTTTACTAGTCAAATATGCCAAGGTTCATGCCATATTTGAGATAAATGTCCACAATTAATGACTCATAAGACTCAACTAGCATTAGCTTAGCTATGAAATAATGTACAATCATTATTAAGATTAAACTTCCAAAAGGTTGTGCCCACAAGTGTAATTTCACGTGCACGCTCACAATCTGAGTTGCTCTGTGGGGAAATGTGAAAGGGTAAATATTGAAGTTTGGTATCATTCTCATTTCACAGGCTGTTGAGCTTTCATCTGTATTTGCTGGCTGCATCAATATTACCATTTTTCCCCAGCATTACTGAGCAGATGAATTTACACTGCCAATCAAACAACACAACACAGGCATTACTAATGTGCTCACAATAATAATATGGTTCCAGGAAACATTTCATACACACATATAGCCTACAAACGTGGGTTGTAAGATGCAGGATGAAAACCATTATCAAAGTATACTGGTTATAGCACTTTCTCCAATCAGACATATACCTTGATGTTGAAAATAATGTGCTCATTTTGTAAAATCTGGTTTCAAACTATAAACCTGTGCAAATGTTTTAAACCAACCCTCATTTCTGAATATTAGGTCTCAAAGAGCCAGACTTTCTTGTTTTTTTTAATTGTTTTTTTAATAAATAATCAAGCATAAAACAGCTAACTTAAGGGATAAACCAGGGAAAAACAGATGCAGATGATGACTGATGATCAGGCCGGTGATTAGTATATTGATGCGAATGCAAGTGGCTGGAATAGACGAGAGGGGAAATGAGGTTGCTGCTCAGATTGTAACATAAATAACCAATTTGTGAGTGCCAACCTAAGGCAATAAGAAAGTTCTATAATTCTTCTTCTTCTTCAACAACAACAATAACAACAATTATTATTATTATTATTATTATTTAAACCTATGTCTTACTTATATTTGTTGCATGAAATACTTTGTGAAAAAGAATATGAACTTGTCTAAACAAGGTATATCTAGGTAGCTCAGTTCAATTCTAACTAGTGACTTTGAAGTAAGAACAATAAGCATAAAAACTTTTTTCCCATTTCCACACGCTTATTGTGAATGTGAGACTGTTTTGTTACACTATTAATATCTAGCCTGCTCCATGTATGGGTTGATCACATGACACTAAATTTTCCTCAGAAATTATTTTTTGGCATAAAAAAGCCATAATAAATCTCTGCTACCTGATAATCACTTCAGGCAAGATTCATATGTACTGTATATAAACATTCTAATACTTTACATAGTATTACAAGTTACTCTTATTTTAAAATTAGTTTTTGTTAAAAAAAATTTGTCTTCAATTTAAATTTGCCAATCTTTTTCATGTCATGACATATTATTCTATGATAGTATTGTTTACCTATCATAGAAGAAAAGGGCTCAGGAGGATTGCACATGTCAAGTAACCTGCCAAAGACAAACAGGAAGAGAGAATAACCACAGTAAAAAAAGATGCCTGAGGCTGTCATAAAGAACTACAGAGCCATCAATGTAAAATACAATGCATTTTAATATGCATTGAACATTTAATAATAATAAAAAACCCTTAAGGTTAATGTCTTGTCACATGCCTATGAGATTTTAGACTTGCTTATTGTGTATTGATTTTATAATACATCTCAGGCCATCACTTTACTGCCATTGCAAGAAGCTTTTCCCTGCCACTGTCGCTGTCGGCCTGCTTATCAGGGACAATCTGATCACTTTGATTCATACACATTTTTTACATTTCCTACACATTTCCATAATTTTCTTTTGATTCTGTAAAGCTGCTTTGCAACAATCACAATTGTTAAAAGTGCTATACAGTACAAATAAAATTGAATTGAATAATATATGTGAGAACCATCATGTGACAATAACAGTGACAAGAACTGTTATGTGACAATAACTATGCATTATAACTATATTACAGTTTATAAATCATCTATGTCAGTGTGCTCAAATGTATACTAGTCCTGTACATTTATTTTTACTAGTTCTGTGGGTTTACAAGCAAAAAGAAGTCTGTAAAGTATATCAACATTGAAAACATGACACCTTACAAATTCTGTGCCTGAAATATTAATCTCTGGTACATCATCATGTGGATATTTTATGGGATTAAAAGTTAAAACAATCATGTAACTTATATGAACAGAGACATGAGGAGACAGTCCTTTTATAGGGCATGAATATATATTTACAGTATATAGAAACTCACAGATACTACAGATTTCTATACATATTATTGTACTTGTACAATTAATGTACAAAAAATACAACAAAGGGAAAGATACTATTTGGAAGGGAAATCATGGCCAAACTAAACAATCATTTTGACATTTCTGAATTTGTGCAAAATTCACATTGCTCAATGTTTTAGTTACAGTATGTTGTCATTTTCCCACCACACTGCAACACAGTGCTATAGATCACAAGTTGGAAGATAGCAGTCAAATAGCACAAATTTTGTTGTGCTGTCAGTTCAGCATCAGACATGGCCTTCCTACAATACAAATGTTTTACTCTATTAGTTACTACAAAGAGCACTGTTAAGCACAGTCCATTTTAATAGTTCCCCTACCATTTTCTCATCTCAGTCAGCCTTCTAAGAAAAGTGTTAACAGATGAATGCATGGGTGCATACATGCTGTTCATTTGTATGCTAAACAGGGCATCATTGATTCAAGAGCATGCCAAAGGTCATTGCGCTGCTGTTTATTTTGTTGGTATATTTATTATGAAGCTTTTTCCAGACATAACAAACACAGTGTGATGTAGTCCTGATTTCCAGGCAATAGTCTCTGGGTAAAATCACATATAAATCACAGTAAAGAATAATCTTTAGCAAATGTAGATTTTTAAGTCATTTCTTATCTAAAAAATTATAAATTGAAGTAAAAAAAATTAATAAAAAATAATAAATCAGTATAACAAATTTAAATAAGTCAAACCAGGACTTTTGATTGTGAAGAATAGCATAGAATAATTAAAGTAAAAACTACTTTTATTTCTCTATAATCCCCTGCAACACTAATGCACTTATCCCAGTGTTTCACTAGTGCTTAAATACTGTCAATGTAGAAAGTTTTCTCAGTACAACAGAACAATGATCAGACTGCCTGCTTCGCATCTAAAACACTGGCCTCCCAGGAACTCCTTTACCGGCTCAAAAATGTAGAAATGGGTTGGAGCAAGGTACGGTTTGTACAGGGGATGTGGCAAAAACTCCCAGCTGAGTTCCTGTAATGTGCAAGTCGTGTTTGTGAATAATTGTGTGTAGAGGTCCCACAGATAGGTGAGTCTCTTACCCAAGTGGACAACAGGTTAGCCATTGACTTTCAAATATCAGGCGTTCCACTCACTGAATGTTTAAAGGAACGACTGCAGTATGCTCCGAACCACTTTAGCTAGGATAGTCAATCATTGACATACAGCCTTCTTTAAAACATTTGCACCATTCAAAGAGTTTCCTCACTGTACTGTGTTTGAAGTCTTCTGTAAATGCAATTGGACTGATGTCTTTACTTTTAAGAAATTTCATCACATGTGCCGGTTTGAATCGAATGTCCTTAAAAGAATGTGTAAAAGGTTCCACAAGCAAGACAGGAAATGATCCCCAGCCCTGATCAGACACAGTAGTCATTTACTGTACTACTTCAACCGGTTCTGAAAGATTTCATGTATGCGATTTGTATGCAAGTATGAGCTCAGCTGCTAAACTAGAATCAAGCATATGTTTGATATCAGCCTATAATTTCGTAGCCGAGAGTAAAGTTTCTTTTTTTTTGTGACTAGTTTGATTACTCACTCCTTCTCACTCATCATCTATACCACTTTATCCTGTATTCAGGGTCGCAGGGAGCCTGGAGCATATCCCAGGAGACTTAGGGCACGAGGCAAGGTACACACTGGACAGGATGCCAATCCATCGCAGGGCACACACACATGCACACATTCACACACTCATTCATGCACTACGGGCAATTTGGGAATGCCAATTAGTCTACTCTGCATGTCTTTGGACTGTGGGAGGAAACCGGAGTACCCAGATGAAACCCACTAAGCTTAGGGAGAACATCCCTAAGAACTTCATTCACACAGAGCAGTGACTTTGTTAGTGTTCTTGCTTATTTTCCCGATAAAACAGTGTTTACGTTAGTGTGTGTGTGTGTGTGTGTGTGTGTGTGTGTGTGTGTGTGTTTGTGTGTTTGTGAAACTCAAATAAAAGAGGAGGAAGGGTTACTGTGTAAGATGAGAAGAGGGAGAGGGGAGGGTTTCATTCCTCCTCTCCTCTCACTTTTGCTTCACACACACACACACACACACACACACACAGCGCCTATGCGCATAAATGGAAACACTTATCAGTTGGGATTTATTTTTACTTTTTTAAAGGTAAAGTGCAGGTTAATTTGTTAAATTTTTACTTTATATTTTGTATAATTTTTTTTGGCTGTGGAAGGAATAATTTGAGTTTCCATTATTTCTTATGGGAAAATTCGCTCTGATTTACAAGCCCGCTTCTGAAATTAATTATGCTCGCAATCCAAGGTTCCACTGTATGTATGTATATACAGTATATATATATTCCACCG
>JAOVVA010000010.1:3804016-3814858 GCA_028565275.1 Leiocassis micropogon
ATGTATATATATATATGTGTATATATATATATATATATATATATATATGCACACATAATCGCTATCAAATATTATATTAGAACATAAATTCGTAGGTTTATTATTATCAAATATTATATTACTATTATAATGAAGCCAAGACCGCCGTCAAGACCATTTAATACAAATTCTTGCATAATGTTTATTTTGTGACACATTTATTTTTCAGGGGTTTGTCATGAATATGAAAATAAATATTTATATATAATAAAAATAAATGAAAACTTGGACGAAACTAATTTTATTATAAAATAAACAATATAAAAGTATACATGTATTTGAAAAAAAAAAATATATATATACAACATATCTATTTTCATATTGCTTATTTTATTTTATTGTCTCATGTAATTTGTAATTTGTAAACTATTAACCTATGAATTTATGTTCTAATATAATATTTAATAGCAATTTTGTGTGTGTGTCTGTGTGTGTGTGTGGGGGGGGGTCTTTTGCCATTTCGTCAACCAATCAAAGGGGTTGTGATCAGTGTTTCTAGTGTCGATGCATTCCGCCTTTTAAACCAACACAAGAACGCGCAATAATCCTAGACAACTCAATCCAACCATACTAATTATCAACAACAGGTGAGCTCGAAGAACCAACTTAGCCAGATGGTAATTAGCACGATGATCTCATCTTAGATCAGTGTCAGTTCATCTCAGATGTGTCAAGCGACGTACGAAGAACGGACCCCAGGAGCAACACAAACCTGCGTGGGCAATGACTCCTGGAGGGTCAACAACGCAGCTCTCGCAGGAACAGCGAAACATCCCCACCAGTCCTTCTTGGGTGCGGCTGCAGACAAGAATCAAACATGATACTTCCAACATTGGTTTTCCCTCCTCTGGTAACTGCAGCGGCGATCCTGCCTGGCTCGAAAATGGGGCCTTAACATGGACACTGCCACAGCAGCTTGTGCAGTTCTTTAGCCGCTGTCTCTTGTGTGGCCATCAAATAGTCTCTGTGACAGAACCGTTACTACGTATAGAAACAATAATGGATTAGAACCATAGGAACCATGTTCCTCAGCCATCCTGTGTGAAAGTTGCTCAGGGACTTTTTGCAGGTCAACACGTTTTGCAACTCACTACTGTATGTTTCACTACTCATCCAAGTAACTTATTAAGTCTTGAACTAACAAAAAATAAGTCCACTAGCACATACTGTCAAAGCTGTGCTGTTTAGGAAATTAATAGCACCTTTTCATTTGAGGATTCTACTGTGCTTTTGAATATCATGCATGTACCCTAATTTAAAATGTAATTCCATATTAGAATAATCATATTTCTAGTATTTTTTTTTTAAATTTGTAATAATATCAGAATATAAATTTTGTTTATTTAAAACCTATATGGTGTATATACTCAAATACTGTAAATGTAATGATAAGCAAACAGTAAACATTGCAACATTTGTGCAGACAAATGTTTCACTGGGATAAATCTGTACCTTTGAAACCTCGATTATTGGTGAAGGTCCACATCATTAAAGAAACCAAGTACAACCAAACCATTTCATCTTAATTGAGGCTTTATGAGCTATACTCATTCTCAGAGTGAGGTTTATGCTTGTTCTGTTATGGTAAAATCTCCTATCACTGTGGCTTCTATAGCAATAATACATTGTAAAAGTGCATAGGTGGGCTTTTGTGTGGGTGTGCATATGTGGGTGTGTGTGTGTGTGTGTGTGTGTGTGTGTGTGTGTTTCCATGTATTGAGTGGTGTTTACTCGTGTGTGCTGACCCTTTCAAATGTCAGCTGCTGATAAGTGAGCATGACTGATTGAGCTACTCCTGTACTCTTCATCTCTCCCTCAATACTTGTGGGAGTTGGTGAGTTTAAATTAATTTGCACATTGCATTTCTTACTGGAGCCTTTTGAAACATCAAGCTGTAACCCAGATTAGGCAAAAAAGACTTACATTATATTCATGTGATTAAAAAGTGGGTAACAAAATACTAAGCTATTCCTTTTTATTATCTTTTAGCAAACTGCTTGTAATTGTAATGATGATTTTCCAGTAACAGGAGCACATGAACCTAGCAGATCTGCCAAAAGCTTTTATACTCGTTGTTATTTTGCAGTAAAAAGCACAAGAAAATTGATCACGTGTTCAAGTGACTGGTTAACTTGTTTAGTTAACAAATCAGATACCTCAGCTTTGCAGAGTATTGATTCCTTCATGCATTTGTTAAACACACAAAAAAACAATAATATATAATTAGAATGATGACCTGTTTGTCTCTATTTTATGGGTCACATTGACCAGGTCACACTGGTCACATTTTTAATTCCATTAATCATGTTATTTAATCTAATTAAATAACATGTTAAAATATTGTTAATCGATTTGTTGCATTGTACTGCACTGTTCAATGATTTGCCATGCAAACTTTAGAAATTAAAAAAGACCCAGTAAGTAACAGTGAGTATATTAAAATAAAAGCAGATATTTGGAGTTATCTTTTTGACTTAGTCACTGATGTGAATGAATCAGTATCTGTCACTGCTATGCACTGAGTCATTCCTTTTATTTAGCTGCTGAAAGGCTTTGCAATTGCAAACCACAATCTCAAGACAAAGAGGTCAATGCTCCACATTTCCATTCCATATCCTTAACCAAATGCATAGCATAGTTATCAGCTAAACAATCTAATGCCCCAACAATGCAGTATGATTTGTATGGTTCTGTGGTTTATATGGATATTAATCTGTTTCTGCTTATAATTTTTTTCCCAAAATACAGATGTACTGTAAAATCTAAAAAAATATCTTACGGTAAGCTTAGGCCTTAGAGTTTAGAAAGCTTCCTGTTAGCCTCAAGCTTAAGCTTGACTTGGGAGGCCAGCTTGCTTGCCTCTAGTATAAGCTTGACTTGGGAGTTTAGTTTGACTCTTTAGCTCCTATTGGGAAACCTGGCTTGAAAGGCCAGCCCATCAGCCTCAGGACTGAACTTGGATTGGGAAACCAGCTCAGCAGGCTTCAGTGTGAGCATGAATTGGAAGACCATCCCTTAGGCCTCCGGCAAGAGCATGGATTACAAGGCCACTTTGTTGGCATCCATTATGGGCTTGAGTTGAATACCTTATCATCTGTCTTCATCATGAGGATATAATGGAAACTCGCACTGTAGGCCACAGGCTTGAGCAAGGCATAGGAGGACAGTCTGTGGGCTTCTGGCATAAGCAAGGCAATGGATGCTGGCCTGTCGACCATTACCCAAAGCTTGGCATGCAGATTCTTTCCCTCACCCACCCTCCCAAGCTTTTCAAATAATATTGGCACTGTGCTAGGATTCTATCAGAAAGGGAGCTTAAAACATCATCGGTAGCTGTGGTGTCAAAAAGAAGAGCTTAGCAAAATTAGTTAAAGCTGAAGGATGTTTCAGCTTGCCAGCTGCCATGTGGTCCTGGTGTTCTGATACTCCAGTTTAATTGCTGAATCCATGAGTGGGCTAGGTATTCTGTCAGATATGCAATACGTATTATTCAGAATTGGGTCAGGGTACAGGTAAAGAAAATTAGGTAATGAATTTTATGAACAGGATAAGATAAAGATGAAAATGAGAAAAATATTTAATTCTGTTGGTTAAGCAATAACATCCTCACTGAAGTTTTGTGATGGGTATACTCTAGGTCTTAGTAGGCTGCCTTACTGGTCTTGAACCTGGTTTGGGAGGCTGCCCAGGTGGCCTCAGACTTAAACTTTGTTTAGAAGTTTTGAATATCATGCATGTGCCCTCATCCATGCACCATCATGCCCATGCATAAGCTTGGCTTGGAGGGCTTCGGATGCACCAATACAAAAGTGTTAATATTATCAAGTGTTCAACTGTATCTGGTTCAACTAATTCTCCCTTTTTACCTTTTTTGTTCAATGGATATTGGTTTGTTACTTTGCTTGAAATAGATAATGTATTTAAAAATAAAAGCAAAAAAATACAAACTGATACAGAAAGATATCTAAAAGCTAAAAGACTCCAACAAAGGAATTGCTCTGTAATAAAATATAACATTTAAAAAAAAAATAATGTTATTATTATTATTATTATTATTATTATTATAAAAAGTTTGTGGTTGGCTCCAGCCATGTTGATCAGTGAGCAAAAAAGAACAAATTTAATTAATTTATACAAAGGTTCATAAGTTGTTAGAGTTGGTTAAGTAGTCACAAGTTTTAATAAAAAAAAAAAGTCTTGACACTATATTAAACTTACAATATAACTGTTTTGACAGGACCTTTTTTTTTTATCCAGTGATGCATCAAATGATATGTGTATTTGATTACAGGCATCTCAGTATTGTATCTAAAATATTTGCTTACATCTCACTGTCAACAACAAGCAAAGACAGGAAGTACGACTCAGGCCAAATGTCCATACTGACTGATGAGATGTCCCTACTACAGAAACAGATAAACAAATTCCTTTCAAAATATTTTCAGATTTTAAAAAGAGAGAAAATAAGGGTGGAATTCTCTGCATTCTTTGTCTAAAAAGCATAAATGTCTTTCATTCTGTCCATGATTCATTTCAGGTATAATGCAAATGTTTGGATTATATTAAAAGGATTGTTTGCAACCATAGTCTTAAAAGATGAATTTTCAAAATGCTGCAGAATAATGGATTGTAAAGATAGATGCCTTCCAGCAAGACTGAGAGTAAAAGAAAGGTAGAAAATGAATTTTGATATCAACATAACATCTTGAAATGAACACTGTGTGTAGTTGGCAACATATTTAGAAACACACACAGGTATATTAATATTATTGCCTTGTAGTGGGGACTAACAACAACTAAGCTAGGTTATGTATATAGCCCTTAAGAGCAGAGCTAGCATAGTGGCATGTTCACAAAGGGTCAGGCTTACTTCTGTGAAGGATCCATCTACAGTAAATGCTGGTTGTGGCATGCAAGAAGAAAGGGTTATTTTTGTATTTATACCATTTAACAAAACACTGCCCATGATCCTTTGCTATAAACCAACCATTAATGTATTTCCTTTTGTTGATAAGAATTCGTCAAGCCCTCTGTCCAGAAAAGTCTCTCAAATGCTATGTGGAGGTGACTGCCAACTGGTGGGTCACTGACTAATTGTTTGTATGCTTTCCATAAGAGCACCATAACAGGGCTGCATTGTCTAAAGACAGGGTAGGCCATTGCAGAACTGACTGAGTAAGCATACTTGACCGAAGGTCAAAAGCATTTCTTCCATTAAAAGCAATTTGACATGCATTATGTTTACCTCCTAGGGCCCTCTAAGAAGAGCCATGCCATAGATGTTCACCTGTGTTTACCTTTGCCAGATTTTAGAAAATTACATTTTCTTTGTCACAACCCAGATGACGCTGATGATTCAGGGTAATTCTAGCCATCCAAAATACAGTTAGCAGTGAGTAATTGTATGGTGTCAACACTATTTGAGTGCTGTCTTTTATTGTCTGGTGAGGTGTGTCTTCAGAACATGTTATAACCCCTTGTGCCAACTTGTACTGTACCAGCCATATCATTAGCTCTGGGCCCTCAGGGCATGAATCCACAAGACCACTGGTGGTGTGCATTGGATGTTGAGCTTTAAAAGTTGAGCTTTTATGGCTCTGACTTGTTTGTCTGGCATATTCCATGAGTACTCAATTGGATTGGGATCTGAAGAGTTTGGAGGCTGGGTCGGCGGCCTTGGGCTCTTTGACTGCCAGACAGCAGACTTGGCTTGCTGCCTGGGTTGGTTCCCATAATCCTGTCAGCAGTTTACAGATATATAATTGATAGTTAATGTGAAAATGTTATGTGGTCCTAATGTAACGGGTGATGTGAGTACATTGCATATAGTAGCTGTAAATTAATTACTCTCTATTCTAAAATGAAAGGAAGTACAAAATATAGTTCTACCACATGGTAGTACCTCACCATTAGTCCTGAAGTTATCAACTAGGTGCTTCAGTCAGACAATGGATATATTATGCAACCTTTTATTTTGTGTCATATATAAAGAAGAAAATAATTATACATTCTTGAGTGTGTGTTGCCCAGGAAGGTTTCGCTTCACAGGCGATTAAAGTAATACTAAAGAGCAGCTGGGTAAACACACACACACAAACAACACTACCAACATTCACACATTCACAAAGGTTTCTTTTACCAGAAACACACTCCCACTACACAGAGGATTTATTGTGCAGTTATACATTGAAGAGTTTTAGTGAACTGGATTTGAGGTTTAATTAATTCATTTGCAGTATACTAACAAATAAGGCAGCTTTGTCACTGTGAAGGGGCTTCCTTGCTGTGAAACAGGAGGATGTTTGAGGAATCTTATGTGGTCTATATAGCACATACAATCATGAGTAATTAAGCCAAATATTCACATAATAGAGGAAAAAAAGATAAATGATGCATTTTGCAAAATGTAACTGTGCTTTCTGCAATATCATTGCCCCAGGGCATAAACAGAGTGTTCTGCGATGCTACGAATTGGAATCAAGTTGCACTGACTTCTGACAGTGCTGCAATGTGCTGTTTGTGCTGCAGTGAAAGCTATGTCATTTGCACTTGACTTGTACACAGAATGATAGGTGGCTGGGTGACAGGCATTTACCAGACCAGATAAAGCCCCAGTTACGTAAATCTCCAGCTGTCAGTTTTGGCCTGTTCCGAACACCTTGCCTAAAGTGGATATTGTCTTCTTTGGCAAGTTAAGTAAAAATCTAATGGGAGTTTTATGATTTCCATTATGAAGTAGCCTAGAGGCTAGCTCATTATTTCTAAATTGACAAAGTTAAGTAAAGAGGCATACCCATAGGGTGGTAACAGCTTGCTACTTATGTTTTTGGGGGGAGTCGTGTATAAGGTTTTTAATCAATTTTGACCATACTTATTTAAAACAAAAGCAAGCAAGAAGAGCTAAATACAGACCGAAAATAGAACTACGACTGCACAGAACCATTCAAATATAATATTTTACTTTTAGAATATTGCCTCCTGTACAAGGGTACAAAATGCAAAATTGGATATTTTGGTTCATGCACTTCATGAATACAGTTATAAAAACACCATATATAACACCATGGGAGTTTTTGTGAAGTGAAAATAAAAAAGTGAAGTGAAAATAAAAAATCTTCAAGTGAATCTTCTTAAGCATAGTACTACATATATCAATATAACATCTAACTGCTCTTTTGAGATATTTGATATTGTTTGGGCCTTAATTTAAACTTTATCTCTTACATACACAATATTTTTTCCTTACAAAGAAAAAGGTTTCTATGTTCTCCACTTATTCTTCTTGCATTCACATTAAATTATCCATGAAAAGCTCTCATTTAAGGAGAATTATATATTATATATATATATTTCATTTATTATGAAAAATATTATGATGAAAAAGTAGACTCTTAAAATATATCACAAAAGTACAAATAAAGAGCAGCACATTACTAGATGTGGCTCCTACTATAATTTATTGCATTTATTATTTAAACTGCCACACTGCTATCTTATCAACTTGTTCCATCATGCTCTACCAGGAACATGAATGAAGGATGCGCGCACAAACACACACACACACACACACACACACACACACACACACACACACACACACAGAGTTCAGTTAAATGTTCAAGGTGACCCATTTTACACTTTTTTTTCTGGTAGTGCAGAGCAAAATGTAAGTATTAAAAACAAGGTGGGAACAATTCTGGTTGTGATATCAGAGCATTATTCATACTGCAACTTGATGAATGTTTTGTTTTTAATAATCACTACCAATAATGTAAACTCGGCATCATATATTTATCAACATTGTTGATAAAATTACATTTAAAAAGACCTTACCTCTCTAGCACTATGGCCTTGAAAAAATAAGCTTGCAGTGTATTTATAAGGCTATACCAATGCATACGTAAGCGGGGGGATTCCAGAAAGAGAGAGAGAGAGAGAGAAAGAGATAGAGAGAAATAATGATGATAAAGGATATGTGGTAATAATGATCCTTCAGCCCTGTCCAGAGAGATATCTCTCTTGTATCCACTCTGGCACTGACATCTTTACTGTCCTGAACCTAATTGAAGCTGTATGGTTTGACAGTTTCTGACTGATAATGTGCCGTCAGAGGTCACAGCCACTGGCTCTCATCATCTCACACATTGACCCCAATACTGTAATAAATAATTATCAACTGTATAAAATTGACAGACTGTGATTGAAATTATGTTAAAGGCAATTAGTGTTAAATGTTCATAAGCAATTTAGGATTGTATGTTTCAAAAAGTTACACTATATATTGTATTCGTACTGTCCATGTGCCAGACTCATTACAATATATAGTACACACACACACACACACACACACACACACACACACGCGCGCACACACATACACACTGCCAGTCAAAAGTTTGAAAATGCTTAAAAATTTTCTCCTTCAGTGGTTTTTCTTTATTTTTATAGTTTTACATCGGCAGTATTAATGTACAACATTGTACATTAATACTGAAGACTTCCAAACTATGAAAGATATATGGAATCATTTAGTAAATAAAAAATTATTAAACAACAAAAAATGTTTTATATTTTAGACTGTCCAAAAATACTTTTAGCTTTGATGACAGCTTGGCACACTCATAGCATTCTCTCATCAGATTCACAATGTTGTCACCTAGAATGCTTCCTGTTACGTAGTTTCATGGTTTCAAATTGTTTGTGGGTTTCTCATTTGTACTACTATTTACAATCATAGTCCTTTTTTTCAGTAATCATATCAACAAATCAACAGTTTCCTTTTATTTTATTGCCTATTTCTTGCCTATTTTGTGCTTTTTTTTTTTTTTTTTGAATAATGCATTAGTTTCTCCGTCTACAAACAGCAACAAAACACCAATTAGGTAAATGTTAAACACTTTTAACATCATATAACATTAAACTCATTTAGTGTGTAGAATGTAGTCATTCTTCCACCATCGTCTAGCATTAGAGCCGTCACAGTGGCACTCAGTGGCATGTTCGCTCAGCCAAAGCTAATGCTAAAGCTAGCCCACCAGAGCATACCTCTTCTGCCTGCATTACACATGTTCTAAAGGTTTGCTCTCCACAGCAAAGCCTGAAAGAGCTCTAAAATTAGCTAAACCATTAGGGGCACCAGCAGCACTTTTTGGGTATACTCCAGGAGCCAGGGCATAGCATGTAATCTCAGGACCTTAGGCCAGCATAGGTTTTTCAAGTTACATTAGTAGTACAGGTTAGAGCTTATGATATACGCCTTTGTCAGGAGTTTAGAAAGACCCCACAGAACTCAATCAGGCAATAGAGTCAATACTCTACTTGTTTCCTTGTGTAACCTTAAAAAAGACCACTCAAAAACAATGATAAGATAAGATAATATAAGATAAAGCGTCATTGTCATTGTAACATGTTACCTGTACAACGAAATTTGTGTGTCAAAAGTCAAGGTGCAGCAATCATCCTTGCATTCAACATTTAGCAATAAAAACAAAACTACAGTACTTTTAAAAAATACATTAAAACAACCTATTTCAAAACACATTCATTCAATCACATATTCCTACTTATTACACCTTTCCAAAAAATAGTCTTTTGTTTTGTCCGTGATCTGATTTGTCTGTATTGCATAACGGGAACAGTTCAAACAGATAATGTCTGGGGTGTTATATGTCCTTAAGGATGTTTTGAGCTTTTTTGATGGAGCTGATGATCTTCTGGGTCATGTTTATCACCCTCTGGAGTACTTTTCTCTGAGTCACTGTACAGCCGGTGAACCATACTTTGTTCCAATATGTTAGAATGCTCTCTATCGAGCACTGGCAGAAGGTCACCAGCAGTATATTTAACTTTGGTATTTGCGCTCCAAGTCAGGCCCTCCTCTATCTGAACTCCCAGGAACTGGAAGTCAACAACTCTTTCAACACAGTCCTCATTAATAAAAAGTTTCTTTCTCCTGTAGTTGATGATTAGCTCCTTGGTCCTTGAGGTGTTAAGGAGCAAGTTGTTCATCTTACACTAACCCAACAGTCGCACCACCTCATCCCTATAAGCCAACTCATCAATGGTGTTGCTCTGATGTGCAGGGGTGCATTCTTGGGTTAGAAGCCCTGTGGGATGCTGGTGCTGAGACTGAGGGCTGTAGATGTATATCTGCCCACTCTAACCCGCCGATTGCTGTTTGAGTGGAAGCTGTTAATCCACATACAGGTGGAGTGTGGAAACCCCAAGTCCTCAAGTTTCTACATCAATTTGCAGGGGAGAATGGTGTTGAATGTGAGCTGTAGTCCACAAAGAGCATCCGGACATAGCTCCCCTGTCACTCCAGGTGGGACAGCGTGTCATGGACGGCTGTGGCCACAGCCTCCTCTGTGGATCTATTTCCTCTGTAGGCAAACTGGCGAGGGTCAAAACTTGGGGGCAGCAGTGATGTGACTCCGGACTAGTTTTACAAAACACTTCATCAATACTGGTGTGAGTGCCACTGGCTGGTAGACGTTCAAGCTGGAGATGTGGGATTTTTTTGGCACACTCCACGACTGTGAGGGTTAAGATGCTGTGGACCATGTGGTGTGGTGTGACTCCACCTCAAAACGGACAAAGAAGAGGTTGAGTTGTTCTGCCAGTTTGGTGTCACCTTCAGCAGCCCTGGGGTTGGTCCTCAAATTGATAAGTTCCTGGACTCCCTGCCACACCTGCCCATCCTTCTTTCATTCTTCTCGCGGCCCTTCTGGTGGTGACGTAGCTTCCTGTTTTTCGTATCGTTGCCGCGAAAGTTTCGCGTTTGTATCAGCGTTTAAATTATAT
>JAOVVA010000010.1:3828902-3840175 GCA_028565275.1 Leiocassis micropogon
ACAGGCCTCTCTCATCTTTTTAAGTGGAAGAACTTGCACAATTGGTGGCTGACTAAATACTTTTTTGCCCCACTGTAGATAGATAGATACATAGATTTTAGATTATAGACACATTTTCATTTCCGTCAGTGTGTTTTTAGAGAGAGATAATGTTTAATGTTTAATAGGATAAGTATCATTTGAGAGCTACCTGAATCCCCAGTGACAACCATGCTCCCACTCAACCATGTTGATGTAAATCTCCTGTGTATTAATTACCTAAAAGTTTTTACTAAACTGTCATAAGACAGTCATAATAGAGTGCAAATGCAATACATTGGCTGGAAAGTATCCATAAAAACAGCTTGCTGCTTTATTGAGCTTGTTTTGCGCATAATGACCTGTCTAAAATGGGGCATGAGACGGTGGAACAGTGAATAACCAAAAGGTTTGTGCTTATTTTGATAAAATAAAAATATATATATATGTGTGTGGCCAAATTATAATTTTATGTTGTAATTTAAAATAAAGTAAACAGCATATTGTGCCAGGGATCAGGGATGAACATATTTTAATCGTCTGGCTGCCCTATTGTCTTCCGGGTCAGCTCTACAGTATGTTCCTCTAGTTCTCCATTCTCCCTGTAACACTACAGATACCTTTACATATCCAGCAGAAAAAGGCCTGCTATGACCAATTTTAGGTGTTGCTTTCTGTCATGGAAGAAAGGAACAACAAATATAGGTGAAGATCATTCTTTAATAAACATACTGTAGTGAATGCACTTCACAGAAAAAACAGACTATAACATGAACTATGAGCAGGGACAAAGAAAAAAAACTGAAAGCAAGCATCTAAAAAAATAACAAACAATTAGTAACAAATGCAAGCCAGGTGCAGACATAATCAGGGGCATGTAATCAATGGTGGCTTATGGGAGCTGTAGCTCCTTGAAACTAGGTAATTTCTCTGTAAATAGTGCTTTTTTAAAATTATCATCATTCGCAAATTAACAGAGTCTACTTCAGACACTTAACAAACTTGGACACATGTTGATCTGATGATATTGCCTTATGAATTTTAAATAAATCATATTGTAGCAGATTCAATTGTATCATTAAATAACAAATTGTATTATTTTGTAGTAAACATATTTACTATAGTAGACAATATTATTAGTCAGATTCAATGGTATTCTCAAATAACACATGACTGCCTGAAGAATCTAAATTATTATATATGAAAGGCTGAGATTTACACACCAGACGCCTATAGTTTGTGTGATGGTGTTAAAGCTTTCTTTGTTACACGACAAAGTTTGATATGATTAATGACAAGGTCCTGGAAGATCTCTGACTTTGTCATTTTGGTGTTCAGAAATCCAGTCTTTAGTTTATCAGTGTTAAAACATTATCTTAATAAAATATGCAGAAACCATTAGAAAACAATGTTCACATTATCTGTCATACAAGCCACTGTGTTATGTGCCTATTACACAACCATGTAGAATAATTACCAGCCTTAATAACTCTGGCAACATGACTTCCAACATCATTATAGACCAACTGCCATGTTTCACAGCTGACAATGGACATTCTGGATTGAAGACATAATTTTGTTTTCTAAATCTACATAGGAGAAAGATATCCCATAATAATAGTTTCCATTATTGCTTCAACTTGTGTGCTCTCTGTACCTGATTACTGCTTTTTGCCCTTTTAATTAACACACAAGCAAATTTTACAATCAGCCCAAATTTACAGCTGTTTGAGGCCCACAATATATAGACATTTCTAAGATTTAAAGAGGTTTATTTAAACCTTTCGTCATTTTTGGCCAGAATTTTATAGTGCTTATTGATTTCTAAGCACTCTGCTGATTGCCTGTCGCTACTGTATACAGCATTTATTTTGTTTATCCTCTATATGTTGCTGGCACCCACATTCAATTCCATTAGACCTGACCACTTTAAAAAACAGCTTTCTTAAATAGAATAACCTGCCTAGTCAACTCACGAAATGCAGTGACTATAAAAAAAAAAAATAATAAAATTAAAAATTAAAAAAATCTACATAATACTTAAAATACTGGAGTTTTGTAATAGTATCAATCACCAACAAACAAAATTTAGGTTAAAAAAAGATATTTCAGCAGAGAAAAAAAGATAAAGAAAAAACTTACAATAAACTAATACTTAGTTAAAGTATATTCTCTTTTATGTATCTCTGTTTTGGATTGAAATCATCTATAAGGTGAATTGTTTTTCTGAGGCCTGCAGGGTTTTGTGCTAAAAAAAATTTAGAGCTATCCATGATTTTCTTTAACTGGATTACAGCCCTATTCCTACTGTAGCTGATGAGAAGTTTACCCCACATCATGGTGCTCCCGCCACTGTGCTTTACCGTGGGTATGGTGTTCTTTGGGTTATTAGCTCTCTTTTTATGCAACAGCCATAAGCCCAAAATGTTATAAATTTCTTTTTTTTTTTTTAATGATTGATGTATTGATTAAGAAAGAGCTTTTATGTACTCACCTACACCATAATTCCTCTCCTGATTGATATCTTTCAAATGGGAGATGCAAAAGTAAGCAATATCACATGAGAGGGAGTGTTGTGCTAAATAGCCTGTAATGCAGGCATAGGCATGAGGGCAGCCAGAGTGTCAAAAATATCACAACTGTGCTCATATTCAGTACGACAGTATAACCATGAGTGTGGTATTTACATGATTTACTTTATATTTACACTTATTCCGTTTTAGAATATCAACTTCCAGGCTGCCAGGGTTAAATCCCAAATAGTATAAAATGTAAAGCTAGTGCACTATGTAGGGTGTACAGTCTTGGGATTTAGTCTTGTGTTAGAAGCTAGTTAACTTTGCAACTTGTGTAAGCTGTGAACAGAATAACACGGATGGTTCAAAAGCAATTCAAGATGACGTAGAAGCAAATACTAAGGAGAATAAGTTGTTTTAGATGACATAAAATTATCAAATGTGTTTTCTTGATGAAAGTGATTCTGTAACTGATTTGAATGTGAATTTTGGCAGGCAACTGCTCTCCCCTATTTCCACTACTGTGGACCATACTAACCTACTTTTACCCATGCTGGCAACTGACAATTACTGTAATTAAAAATTGTTAGAACACCTGTGACGTGGAGTGATAGATATAGTTAAACATCCTAATGCTGTTATGCTGTATATCACCATTAATCGAATGCCTCTAATCCAATCAGATTACTTGGTTGGAACTAACAGTTGTATATCATAATTTGGAATATCTTGATAGACTATGGCTTCAGCAAGCACACAAAACCAAAAAATTGATGAAAAAATACTATCTTTTAGGGTTAATCAGAACTACTTTATTGGTGACAGCTGAATGATAATTCCATTGAACATGATTGATTCATTCTAAACACAGTCACATGCCCAGTTATAAAAGGGTGTTCTGTTCATTAGACCCAATCCCTCCACAATGCTCCAGACCATCTCACATCTCATCTCATGTTCCTGCTGCTTTTAAGAAGGCAAGGGTTATTCACATCCTCAAGTAACCCTGCCTGGATCCAGCAGACATCGGCAACTATCGCCCAATATCACTTCTCTCTTTCCTTTCTTAAATTCTTGAAAGGACTGTTTACGAATACTGTACATGTCTCTTCATTTTTCACAAAACAACCCTAATGATCCCAACCAATCTGGATTCAAAGTGACACATTTCACAGAGACTGGCCTTCTTCTAGATCAGCTGGGCTGTCATCTGTCCTTGTTCTCCTGGACCTCTCGGCTGCATTTGACACAATGAACCACAGGATTTTCTTGTTTGTTCCTGCAAGCCTTGGAATCTGTGGCACAGCATGTCAATGGTTTGTTTCCTACCTAAAAGATAGGTTGTATGAGGTGACATGGAGGGGATGCACATCTGCCCAATGCAGACTCTCTACCAGTGTCCCACAGTGCTCAGTACTTGGTCCTCTCCTGTTTTCCCTCACACTCGGTCACTTGGTAAGGTCATATCCTTTCACAGATCCCATGACGCGCAACTTATTCTCTTTTTTCCTCCCTCAGACTCTTGTGTTTCCACCAGGATCTAAGTGTGTCTGGCAGACATCTCACCCTGGATGATGGTTCATCAGTTGAAGCTCAATCTGAGTAAAACCAAACTGCTGTTCATCCCTGGTGATTCATCCCCCTGTCAAGACCTTGTGATCTCCCTGGACAACAATCAGATCACTCCTTTAGCCACTGCCCCCAATCTTGGGGTAACTCTGGACAATCAACTTTCATTTTCACCACACGTTGCTAACCTCACTGTCTCTTGTCGATTTCTTCTTTACAACATCAGAAGAATTCACCCATTCCTTTCTTCACAGGCTACTCAGGTGCTTGTCCCTTGTTATTTCAAGACTGGACTACTGCAACGCACTCATGGCAGGTCTGCCTCTGTCCACCATCCAGAATGCAGCGGCACATCTAATTTTCAATCTTCCCAGGTTCTCCCACACCACCCCAATTCTCCACTCCCTGCACTGGCTTCCTGTAGCTGCCTGCATCAAATTCAAAACCCTGATGCTCGCCTACAAAGCTAAAAATGGCCCAACACCCACATTCCCTCCGATCCTCCAGCACTGCTCGCCTGGTCCCAGCATCTCTCAGGGATCAAGGAAGACATTCATCCCGACTCTTTTCTGTTCTGGCACCATGATGGAAGAACTTCCTCTAGAAGTCTGTACAGCTGAGTCTTTGGCAATCTTTAAACGACGACTTAAGACATATTTGTTTCTTTAGTACTTATATTAATCTCCCCCCCTTCATTTTTTATTTGTATAATTTCTTGTATGTGTTAGAAGCTGAAGTGCTTTTGTATTACATATTTATTACTGTATATCACATAAAAAATCACCGTTATAATTAACTAACCTTCCCCATGACATGTATTAATATCCATGCTTGTTTCATTTCTTATAGATTTGCAGAAATTGTCCTAATCATTCCTTTAGTGTATTTAATTAGAGCTAGTAGACTTGGCCATTATCCATATTTAAGTTTAGTCGTGTCATGTAAGTTTACTCATATCATTGAAAGCTGTTTGAGAACTAAGTGAATTCTGTATCTAGTGAATACAGATGACACCATCCCCATTGATGTAACCCACAAAAAACCCACATTATATTCAAATTCGCATAGCTTTTTTTGTCATTTCAGTACCTGAACCAAGGGCAAACAGGACTAGTAAATCTTTAAAACTAGTGAGTATCCTGAACTGATTTGATTGTACTGTGCATTATCCACCCAGAATGCAGGTCCCTCTCTCTCTCTCTCTCTCTCTCTCTCTCTCTGTGGTTCTCTCTGGCTCTTGCTCACTTGTGCTTCCTCTTCTTTGCAAGACAGCAATACAAGGAGGAGTTTTTGGTTCAAGTTTTTTTTTCTGAAACTATTACAAATTAAATTTATATATTACTATGAAAAATTTTGCACACTTAATTTTTAATGTGGCTGTCAATTATCCACAGTATATGCTGTGAATCTGTCTGTTGTCCATTGCACTGACCACACATAATTTTCACAAATGTATTTATTTTTATTCAGTGACATCATATACAATTGGATGGCAGCAAAATTTATCTTCATATTAGTCGTCTGTAGAATAGGTAATGAAAAATCCTGTCATGCCTTCTCCTCATTTCCTGCAGTGCACTCAAATGGAACATAAAGCACACACACATCTCAGCCATGGTGAGTAATTTTCCTGTTTACCCACTGCTTGCATTACTAACATTCCTCTGTGACACTTTGGGTCTGCTTAAATAACTGCAGTATGAAGCCGCCATACTGCAAGAGATCTACAGCGTGAAGCTCATTTACCAGATTTTTGTTTGTGGGGTGGATGTGCGCGTCATCATTATAATGCTGGGTGGGAGTCGCGCTATCTCTCCTTCTGCTCAAACTGTGTACAGTCATACTGTAGTTGCAAAAAAAAAATTTTATAAAAAAAAAAAAACAAGCCAAGACTTCCTTAAGTTTGTGGAGACACTGGATATGGCACTATGTGAACCAGCACAATGATTTTCTTCTCTTCCCAGGGGATCGTGGATCATGAGTCTGCATTCACAGAACTTCAAATATCACAAGAAACCTGGTTTAAACCTGAAATCAAGATGTTTTTTTTGTTTGTTTTATTGCATTGTGCTGTTTGTTAAGAAGTGTGATGGGCTTTATGCAGGGGCCGACCCCTCTCCTAAGGGCCTCCATTCAGGGCTGTGTGTTGCAGTCACAGTTGGAGTGCAATAATGCTGTCAGTTGAATACCCTGCTGTGTAATAGAAAAGATGTTCCCTACATGCTTGATCTAAATTCAAAGCAGACCATTTGGGTAAGATATGTTCAGATTTTGACTAATCATGTTGAATTGAGGCATTAAAGGTGCTCAGTTAAGTGTGGGCTGTAATACTGTGTGGGTTGCAGATTCTCATACATTGAACTGTGCCATTGAACATAGTCAGTCACAGCACCACCATTGATACTCCACATCATTTATTTTGATTTGATCTAACTGCATTGGCTCAGAAAATGACATTTCAGGAGTTGGTGGGAGACTGGTTATTGCAAGCTTTCTGTCCTTAAGCAGAGTATCTAGGTGCAGGAACATGTCAAATAGAGCATTTAGAGACAACTGATTATTATAGAATACTAGCTCTGTAAACAGATCGGCAATGTGTCCTTGATGGAATGCTGCCAGGGTATGGAAACTAACCACAAATTTGTCCAAATGTTGGATGACCAGCTCCAAGAATAGGAGTTGCTCTCAATTTTATTTGCCCTTGTGAGAGTGTTCAAACATACACTGGAAAGGTAGGATGAGATACACATAAGAGGTAAGGTGTCCTCCTCCTTGAAGCAGAATATTGCAACCCATGTTAGTGCATTGTTGATAAAAAAGGTTGATGCGCTTAGCTATTATGGTATGGCTCTGGAAGCCCATCTTGGTGAGTGAAATAAAGCAAGCACTTTGGCATGAAGTTGAAGGTGGGGGCCCTAAAATTCTTGTCTATAGAGTCTAGAATTTACATTACAAGTGTTGTGCGAAAGTCCTTTTATGCAGTGATTGAGGGTGGCTATAATCAAGGTCAGGAGTGGTCACTCTATTCCTGAGCTTGTGTTACTGTCTATTTTAAATTTTCCGACTGTATGTTTTACCAACTGCATGTTTGTTTCTTCATGTTGATATAAAAATGCTTCAGTTTGCATATGAGTGCACTCTTCCATTCAGATTGGTAACTTCAGATGCACGAGAAGATGAAAATAATTGAGCACAACAATGTTTTTTCCTTTAAAATAGTTTATGTTGACTATAAATAATAACAGCATTTTAGCAGTGTATTTACAGTCTCATTACTTCAGCTGCTTATGCTAAAATTCCTTTGTTTAAAATGTTGAATTATGTCAGCTAGCTAATAATCATGAGTCAAAGCTCTTAAAAGCTTTTCCTTAAAACAGTATAAAACAACATACTGCATAAAGGATTAAGTATCTTACATGTTAATCAATTGATATGCAGAGCCTAATACATTTGCACCATTGATAATAGTTCAGTAATAATTCTCAATGTATCCACTACTAGCATAAAGCAGTACCAAAATGGGCAGGCAAGAGGTGAAGCCACTTTCTGACTGACTGAAACTACTGCACATGGTTTTCTACTGCTCTAGTTTTAACCTAACAACATTATAACTTTCATTTAATTCATATTATTTTAAGGAATTATATATAATATTACAGGAGACTAAATGGTACTAATTTTACTTCTCATATACGTTTACATTTATTGAATTTGTTTACAAAACCGATGTTATTTGAGCAATGTTATGCTAACTCCATCTACTGTACAGAGCAGTTTTTCCAAATGCCTCTGGACGAAACTTTTAGCCATATGGTTATTGTAAACCATTTACAACTGACAAGCTAATATTAAGGTTATGCCAAAAATGCTAATAAGAAATACACCCTAATAGCTAGAAAATACAGTAGAGTAGCTTATTGTAGGTTTGCCATAATACAGTAAAATGTCTGTAACACAAATTTCCATGTTTAACTAATCTAATGGATCCGTGTAGTCCAGTTTATGATATTTTGAAATTCAGAAATTACAGCACAATAAATTACAACTTTGGTTTATGATCCATTTGTTCCTGTAAATCATATCTTTGTTTCTCTCATTCAGGTAAAAAAGAATTTAAGGACATGACTTTACAAGTACAAAAGGGGACCACAGAACTTATAAACAGTCAAACCAAACATAGCACAATGATCACACATTAACATACAAAAATACCACACTGGTGATCGATTTATGAAAATAGCCCAGTTCTAAAGCCAAAATACTGTAATATTACTTTTATATTCAAATATTATACACATTCTTTCCAGTTCTGCTTATAAGTTCTCATATCCTTGCAGAATGTTATGCTGTGTATCATACTTACATTTATGCATTTGGCAGACGCTCTTATCCAGAGCGACTTACATTTTTTTCTCATTATACATCTGAGCAGTTGAAGGTTAAGGGCCTTGCTCAAGGGCCCAACAGTGGCAACTTGGTGGTTGTGGGGTTTGAACCTGGGATCTTCCGAACCGTAGTCCAATGCCTTAACCACTGAGCTACCTGAGCTACCCCTGGCCTGTTTACTTAAAAGAAAACAACTGGTATCAAGCCAAACACATTTCGTCTGTTTTTAATGGGATTCAAATTCACATATAATCGTCACATCAGTAAACAAAACATGACAAAGAAAATAATTAAATGGTCCCTGCCAAAAATTGCATACCCTTAGATCGTATTGCTGTATATTGCTCTGTTTAGCATCAGCAATGGTTTGCAGTCTTTTGTTATAGTTGTGGGCAGGATCTTGTATTTTCTCAGGTTCTAAAGCAGATAAGATCAGGAATAACTGTCAAACAAGTAGGTACTTGAACACTTATAAACATTTGAGTTGCACTGCAGCTTCTTGGAACTTTGAGTAACAACCTCATACCGTGATTATAAGCCACAGTAGTACTCTGTAAGCTACTTCTTATGTTTCTGCACCACAGCTGGGCAGAGCTGTAAAAAGTTTTAAATAAAGAGATATTTTTACGGTTGCTGATCACATAATAATTTTCCAAGCAAAGAAGTGCATATAATTTACGAAAATGTCTGTTAATGTCATCATTATCTGATTAGATCCTTAGTTACTGTATGTGATGACCTAAATATTTAAATTCAGTACAAAGCAGAAGGAAATCAGAAAATTCTGCTCTTCTGTATTTAATGCTAGCAATCATGATGTTATTCTTAAAAAAAAAAAAACACGAATCAGTGCAATATGGCCAGAAAATCACCATATCATCTGTATACATAAGATGATTAATAAGAGAATTTCCAACCATAAATCCTGTTCCACTTCTACAATATATACATGCATTTACAAATCATCCATGTACAGGTTAAAGATGATAAAAAAATCCACCCTATTGAAGCCCATTACTCACATTGAAAGAAGCAGATACAGAACTCTCCCCATTATACTCTCAATATGAAAATAAAATCTCTGTGCCATGATTGCATTTAGTTTCAATGCCAAACTTTTTTACATGCAGTGCAGTATGATGCATGCTGAAAGTCCACCAAGGAATAAAGATCACAGACCGATTACCATCATAGTCCAACTCAGCTGAGAGAGGAAAAGAAAAAGGATGACTCTGAAAAAAATCAAGCTTCTAAGAGGAGATATATGAGCAGCATCCACAAACACAGGCAGAAAAGCGTGTTGTGTATAACACTTTAATGCACATATTATGAGCAGAGTTTTCCTTGTGCTCTTGAAGTTCTATCAACTCTTGAAGTTCTATCAACTATTAAAAGCAAAGACTAAAACACTACAAATACAGAGGGTGAACATAGACAAAACATAGACAATGGATAAAAGTCATGTTTTTAAATATTTCATGCATTTTTAGGCTAATATAAGCATATTGATATGTAACTTCTTTCTTCTTATGAATATGAACACTGACTGCAAAATTTAAATATTTAAAAGTAGCAAGTAGTATAACAAACTTATGTACATACAAAAATGTATATTCATTTTAGGCAATATGGTGTTAAAAAGCTTAAATGGCAAAAGGTTGTGTAAAAATTGTGCAAATATTCCATTATTTTGTCAAAACGCAATAAATCTACCTCAGTGTTGCAAAATTTTATTGGCAGAATAGATTTTTAGAATTTGGCAGAATTGTATAGCTTGGCAGAATTGATGCATCAATTTTTGTTGGCCAAAGTAAATATGTAATTTATTATCAATATAATGTTGGTTGAGGTTTAATCAAAAATGTGTTTGTTGCACACAAAGCTTTCTTTTTAAATGATGAAAATCTTTAAACATAATGATAAACAAAAAATACAGCAGTTTTTTAAAGCCCTTAAACTTTTATCACGTAATTAAAACAAAGACTAAAACACTGCAACATAGCATATACAGAAAGTGAGCATGTGCCTTATTACAAATGATAGTCATATATTTATATATATATATTTTATGCATCTTTAAGCAAATATATGCACTTTCATTTTTAACTAATATAAACAAACTGTAAAATGACTGTAAAATGAAAAAAAATCTGGTTTTTAGTCACAAAAGTTTTTTAAAAATTTTAAGATTTAGTTTAAAACAGCTTTGATCAGCATTGTCATCGACAGCAATGCATCAGCCCTTCTACTACAACCACTGGAAGTCAATGACTGCTAGGGAAACTGTAAATGTCCTTTATCCTGACTTCAACCGTCAGTACCTACAGTATACCTGACCAACAGAAGCAACCCAAGATCATAAACTAGGCCACTAGGCATGATAGGTACATCCACCTCTGTTCTTCACTCTGGAAAAGGGTAAAACTGGACTCAACAGACCACGTGACCTTTTTTCAGTGCTCATTGTAGTCTTTATGATCCCTAGCAACATGAAGCCTTTTCTTTCAGAATAGCCTCATTCGTAAGCAGTGTTGGATGTAACGCATTAAAATACTTAGATTACTTTTTTGATGTAACGAGTTAGGTTCGGCATTTAAGTACTCAGTTATTTAGTTATTTTTTCAAAAATGTAATCCGTTATTCTGACAATTTATGCAATCTGTGAGCCAGACAGCAGTCAATCCCAATTCGTTATTGTGTGTGTGTGTGTGTGTGTGTGTACAAGCCCCACCCCAATAACCCGCCCCCTCTGTTATTCCTGCGGTTATACCCCTATCTCACGTT
>JAOVVA010000010.1:3840275-3850578 GCA_028565275.1 Leiocassis micropogon
TAATCACAGCGCCAAAACTCGCGGTGAATCATGATGAACCGTACTTACGGCCACCGCGCGAAACCGCGTAGGTGAGAGAGGGGTATTAGTAGTTAACAGATTATGGGCCAAACTTTGCTGAGTGATGATGGTAAAATAATTATAAAGGTCTTGACTAAAACAACATGCATGAGGAATCACAAAGGAGTTTGCATTTTCTGCAATACAAAAAAGTACTAACTAGTGACTTTTATCAGAAAGTAACGCTGTAATGTAACTGATTAATTTTTAATGGCAGTAATTTTGTAATGTAATTAGTTACTTTAAAAAGTAACATCCCCCAACACTGCTCATAAGTGGTTCTCTCACTCATAAGTTGTTTAAGCCCAATCCCTTGAGTTGTTTTTACATTGTGCATGGGAAAATGCTTTTACTTTTATGATTAAACATAGTTTTTTTTTGTTGTTGTTGTTGTTTATTTTTGTGATTACATTTAGCTTTTTTCCTTAAAAAAATAATAGTTCATCACTATCTTTCCAAATGTGTTTTTTAGTTCTTCACCCAACTGTAGTATTTTCAGCTATCCTTAGTTGTTTTCTTTGCTTAATGCAGGACCATCTTTAAAAAATGAGACGATACTCACTGCATCAGCTACAGTGGGGTTAAATAACTTGTTGCCAGCTGAATCATATACTGTAAATCACTTAAATAATTATCCAATGGAAGGCTTACACCTATTTGCTTAGTTAAATCTAGGTAGTGACTCTTTTTTTTTTGGCCGGGCAGTGTATGCATGCATTTGGAAATGTGTATTTCCAAATATGAAATGTGTATTATTTCATAATAAATATAAATACATTTTTATATAATTAATACAAGTGTTTCCCTGCAATGGATTAGCACCCTGTCCAGGGTGTACCCCGCCTCATGTCCTAAGTCTCCTGGGATAGGCTCCAGCCCCCCCGCCACCCTGAATACAGGATTAAGCGGTAATGATGATGAGTGAGTGACTGAGTGAATAATACAAGTGTGTGTATATATCTATGTGTGTGTGTGTGTGTGTGTGTGTATGTGTATATATATATATATGGCAAAAGTATTCATTCACCAAGTCAAATCATTGAATTCAGGTGTTCCAATTACTTCCATGGTTACAGGTGTATAAAATCAAGCACCTAGGCATACAGAACGCTTCTACAAACATTTGTGAATAAATGGTCACACTCAGAAGCTCAGTGAATTCCAGCGTGGTACCGTGATAGGACGCCACCTGTGCAATAAGTCCAGCCATGAAATTTCCTTGCTACTAAAGATTCCACAGACAACCGTCAGTGGTATTATAACAAAGTGGAAGCAATTGGGAACAACAGCAACTCAGCCAACTGAATCCTGAGATCATATACTGTAAATCACAGTAGTGCACAGAGGTTGCCAACTTACTGCATTTCATGTGGCCTTCTGAAGAGTTAGAGTTAGGAACATAGAGAGCTTCATGGAATCTCCACAGCCTAGCAGTTTCTTCCAAGCCTTACATCACCAAGAGCAATGCAGATCATCAGATGCAGTGGTGTAAAGCACGCCACTACTGGACTCCAGAGCAATGGAGATGTGTTTACTGGAGCGATGAATCAAGTGTAAAGTTTGGTGAATGGGGGGATTATGATGGGGGTTGGTTTTCAGGAGTTGGGCTCGGCCCCTGATTTCAAGTAAAAGCTCATTTCAAATTTGATACCTGCTACAGGTCTCAAAAAAGTTGGGACAGGGCAACAAATGGCTGAAAAAGCAAGAAATACGGGCTCCAAGTGGTCCAGTAAAGTGCTCGCCCTATCACCTGGAGATCGCGAGTTTAATTCCCAGGTGATGCTGTAACCTCTCACTGCCAGAGGTCTAGAGAGAGCTGATTGGCCAAGCTGGAAGAACAACTAACATCAGGTCTGTAACATGATTAGCTATAAAAGGGATGTCTTAGAGAGGCAGAGTCTCTTATAAGAAAAGGCAGGGCCTCTTTAATCTGTAAAAGTGTGCCTAAAAAGATAATGGAATACTTTAAAAACAACGTTCCTTAACGTCAAAATTGCAAAGTTTTTGCAAATCTCATCATCTACAGTGCATAAGGCCGAAGATCTTTGTTGGATGCTCATGCTCTTCAGGCTCTCAGATGACATCACTAATCGGCATTATTGTGTTATTGACATTACTAATGGGCCTAGGAATACTTCCAGAAGCAACTGTTGATGAACACAACCCACCGTGCCATCTGCAGATGGACTGTTTCAAAGTGTTCCAAATTTGACATTCTTGTATGGAAATTACGGACGCCGTGTCTTCCAGGCCAAAGAGGAGCAAGACCTTCCAGCGTGTTATCAGCATTCAGTTCAAAAGCCGACATCGCTGATGCTATGTGGGTGCATAAATGCATACGGAATGGGCAGCTTGCATGTTTTGGAAGGCATTATAAATGCTGAAAGGTATATAAAGGTTGTAGACAATGTCTATTCCAGGGAAGGCCTTGTGGATTTCAGCAGGACAATGCAAAACCACATACTGCAGCTATTACAACAGGATGGCTTTGTAGTAGAAGAGTCCAAATGCTGAATTGACCTGCCTGCAATCCAGATCTTTCATCTATAGAGAACATTTGGTGCATCATTAAACGAAAAATACATTAAGACAATCACAAACTCTTCAGCAGCTGGAAACCTATATCAGGCAAGAATGGGACCAAATTACAACAATAAAAGTCCAGAAACTCATAACCTCTTCAAACTGTTTTGAAATGAAGAGGAGATGCCATGGTAAACATGCCCCTGCCCTGACTCTTTTGAGACCTCAAATTTGAATTTAGCTCATTTTGTTCATAAAATTGTACAATTTCTCAGTTTAAACATTTGTTACTGTATGTTATCTAAGTTTTATTGTGAATAAAATATTGACTCGTGTGATTTGAAAGTCTTTTAGTTTTTGCTTTATTCAAATAAAAAAAAAAGAAATGTGCCAACTTTTCCGGAATTTTTGTACTTAAGTTCAAATGCTTGTGAAGGTAGATGAACATTTGGCAATATAGTGTTTTTATTCATTTCTTTTTTTTTACGTAGTATTATATAATTAAAATTTACATAAATTACCCTTATTACCCTGACCAATGACCCATGTACACGTATGTTTGAATTTTAGCTGAAGAGATGAGAGGAAAGTGAGGTTTTTCTATGTTTGTTGGAATGTGGAAGAGTGAACTGTTGAAAATCAGTGTTGTCACTTTGCCTGTCTTCTATGGGTTTATACAATATATTTATCATTGTCAAAAACAATTCATAAAAAAAATCCACACTAAAAAATGTTTTACGTATACATTAAATATCTTAAAATATGATGTTTTCTCATCTGCATGTCTATAGGCAAGAACAAAATTTGTGCTTAAACATTTTTCATAGGTGACTGGTTCATTACCAGCCACAAGGCTTAAGGCTACAGCATTGTACAGCAATGGCTCTCCACACTCCACTGTACATTCTGGGGCTAAAGGAGTAGTGCTGTGATAACCTCATGGTACAGCTGAAATAAAGTGGTTGCCAAGTTCTTAAAAAATGCTAGGCAGGCACAAGAGCTGAGGCTTTGGCACCTCTCCTGTACACCTGAGCTCAGTGGCACAGCTGCTAATTACTGCAGGGTGCCACATGGCTGCATAGAGCCCTCTAATCCCTTTCCCACTTTTAATCAGCAATCAAACCCTCCAAATGCCTCTCCTCTTCATCAGGTACTTTCAGCTGTTCGGACCAATTTGCTGGATGTGGACATTATCTCTGATTGCAGCAGAAGTACATGTTTGCTGTATTTTTTTTTCTTTCATGTCGAATTGGCACAGAAGGCTGCTCCATAGACATGCAATAAGTAAATAGACATCCACAGTTTTATGATAAATTGTATGCAGGACAATTCAGTGCCATTATTAGGAATATTATTTCCTTTTTTTTTTTTTTTTAGATTTGCAATAGATCCATCATAAATGACAAAGACATTTCTGACTTTACAAGAGGCCAATTTGTTGGTCAGACTGAGGGTGGACTGCTCCAGGGGGAAAAAAGGTAAGAATCTTTAATTAATTCATTTATTTATTTATTTTATTTATTTATTTATTTTTATAAAATGTTAATAGAGTCACTACCATTTCAACCTGGGCAATTTTGACAGATGTATTTGTTCTGTTTGAAGATCTGTTAAAAAATAACACCTTCATTCTATGTCTATGCGAGTTGTTGCTCTTAAGGCTACTTAAGGACAGTCAACAAAGTATTAATAATGTATTAATTAATATTTAAACCATACTTGGTCAAAAATAAAACAGATATTTGGTTCATATATTTTATCATAAAACTGTGTCTATTTACTGCTAGCATGTCTGTGTAGCTGTTTGGTCAGTCTGAGCAGCTGGTCATTTTTTTACTCCCTCTCCTCAGCTCTTTCATCGTCCTTGCCGCCTCACAGACACCTCAATTACACAGCCATCTTACCGTGTGCTTGCCAAGTCAAATGGTGGCATTACAGTTCGCACCAAAAGACCTGACTCAGCATTATGGACAGAAATTATGCCCTCTCCACAGTAGTTTATGACCTGCAATGCAGTATTTGCCAGGGTCATTCAGCCCAAGGCTTGTCTGTTTCTTTCAGGGGGTGCAGACTCCATTTTCTACCCTACAGACTCTGCTTCAGGCCAACCAGAAGAGATTACATTCAATTCAATCATCCTTAGACCAGCAGTTGTCCTTTTTTACAATCTGTTATCATACCTCCTCTCTTCCATCTGCCTGGGCTGCGAGGGAGGGAGGAGTATTTCTCAGATCTGCTCTCCGATTCAGACAGTAACATGTTATATATGCCTAGGAATGGAGACAGATGTCTGTGAAAGATCATTCCCTGGGCAAAATATGATTTGTGTGGGGTTTTTCTATGTCATTTTTTAATGCCTAAGGATCCACTGTAATGTCTAGTTGTAAAGTACAATGCAGCTAGACTTGTTTTATTTTTATTACTACTGTATATTGTATATTAATGCAGATAATGAAAATAAGAAAAAAAAATCTGCCAAAAAATAAAGCTTGAAATAAGTAAATGTGTATAGTGTATAAACAGATTAATAATATTATATTTGGTTTAATGTTGCCTTATAATAGGAAATGTAAGATATAAAATACAATATGAATACAAAGTTTTCACTTGCTTAAATGACATGGAACTCAATTCTGCCAGTATTACGTACAAACTGATAGAGATTTTGTGCATGTTTTCTTTGAGTCCCATGGGGTTAAAAAACCTTTGTCAAATTGTTGTGGTCTTATCAGTGTGAATTTTGGATGGTGATGCAAAATACTAAATACTTTTGTAATTTAGTATGATTTATATGTGGGTTTTAATTAAAAGAATCTGGTAAACTTATTTTTTGATTGTGTAAATGACAGCAAATTAGATGGAGGATCTCCACCCATATAAGAGTTTCTGTGGACATGCCCAAAACTGGGAGTTATTATTTTTCCCCAAATAGGTTATTTCTCATTAATTTTATGAAGAAGAGTCATATTAAAGCAGCATGCTATATACAGTTAACAATTTTAATGCATCATAATGACGGGATGTTTGAACTGTCCAGTTTTGATTATTGGGGGAATTACAACCCCCATCCCTCCATAAATTATGCCTATGTTTAGAATGCATTGTCAGCATTGTCTTCATCAGCAATGCAGTATCAGCACCTCTACCACTTTTTTACTTGACAACAGCACCTTATGACTGCTGGGGAAACAACAGTGGCAGTAACAGTCTGTCCATCGAATAGCACTTTGGCTGTAAAATGTGTTTAGAGCTTCTGGAAGGAAGATTAAAAAAAAAAAAAACTCTTGTTTATATTTAACCATGCTTTCATACACAACATATAGAGGTGAATCTCAATAAAGTAGAACATCTTTGAAAAGTTTATTTAAATTATTTATGAAAATTTTAATTACATTTAAAAAATGAAACTCATATATTATATAGATTTATTACTCAAAGACTGATTGATCATTATAGCTTACAGCTAATGAAAACCCAAAATCAGTATCTCAGAAAATTCAATAAAATAAATAAATAATAATTTAAAAAAAATTTACACAGAAATGTTGGACTACTGAAAAGTATGAACACTCTAGTACTTAGTATGAGCACTCAGTACTTGGTCAGGGCTCCCTTGGCATAAATTACTGCAGCAATGCGGCATGGCATGGAGGCGATCAGTCTGTGGCACTGCAGAGGTGTTATGGAAGCCCAGGTTGCTCTAATAGTGGTCCTCAGCTCCACTGCGTTGTGGGTCTGGTATCTCGCATCTTCCTCTTCTTAAACCAGGTATTAGTACTTTTGGCAGTGTTGGCAGGCATCACGTCCTGCTGGAAAATGAAATCATGTCGAGCATTCAGCAGAGGGAAGTATGAAGTACTCTAAAAGGTCCTGGTAGACGGCACTGCTGGCAATAAAACTGATAAAACACAGTGGACCAACACCAGCAGCTGACATGGCTCCCCAGACTTGTGCAAACTTTACACTGGCCCTCGAACAACTTTTGTGCCTTTCCTCTCCTTCTTCAGACTCTGGTTCATTGATTTTCAAATATTTTTTTTTTCCTTAGCTCAGGTAATTCATGCAATACTTAATTCATAAGTATTGAGTGCTGTACATCTTCATACTTTTCAGTAGTATAAAAATCTTTTTTATATATTGGTCTCATGTAATATTCTAATTTTCTGAGATACTGAATTTTGGGTTTTCATTAGCAATAAGCCATAAGCCTCTAAATTAAAAGAAAGAATCACTTGAAATATGTCAGTCTGTGTTTAATGAATTTTACTTTTTGAATTGAACAGAACAAAACACCCATTGTTCACACTTTGTTTTTTTCCTCTCCTTCTGCATTGAGCTACTTTAAGCATCAAAAATTGAAATGCTCTGTCTCAGAGTGTGACAGTTGTTGGCAGGTCTCCACCACGTTTGTCTCTGTGAGGCAGGTTAGACACAGCAGTGAGTACCACAGTGTGGTTGAATGGGGGAGTGCATGCTCACCATTTTAAAACATCATGTAGTTAATTACTCATCACCTCATCTTCTACTGCTCATGTTTATCATGGTACTAGATTAATCTTACAAGGCAGCACTGGTTATGAAGCATTTATAACATGGGGTTTTACACCAGGAAGGTAAATAATAATTCACTGTCATCTGCAGCGAGTTGAGTTACCCTGCCACTCTAGTGCGTGTAGTGGAGCTGGCCTTATGCTGAATGCGCATCGCAATCTCTTTTCCTTGCTCGACCAGGTGGTTGTCATATGGTGAGAGGTGCTGGCTTTATGCCCGCCATCACAGCACCCCCAGCAGTCCTCCCTGGTTTCAATATTGTACCATGCTATGCAAATAGTGCATAACACCTTGAGAGGCTGTCTGCCGTGCCATGCTGTGCCCCGGCCCTGTGCAGAAATGAAAACGAGTAGCCCTGCAGTGATTAGTGAGCTAGTGAGGTGTCTTTTTAGTCACTGAAATGCCCTCTCCACTTCTGTTGTCAAATGTACCTTTTTGGGCTGTCCCTTCCTAAGCATTTTTGAGAGCAGTGCTGCATTGGGGGAGAAGTTGTGCACAAAGCACCAATAATAACTCACGGGCCCCAAAAAGACTGATTTTGGGTGTGTGTGCCACTTGCCAGTACCCCTTCAGATCTGGCTTGGAGATGAAAAGGGCTGTCCCCAGCTGCATAATAAGCTCATCCACTGGCAGCACATCTCCATAGCTTGGCATGGTCACTCACGCACGACCATGCCCGGTGGTGTTTTAATATCATGTCTTAAAAGGTGGTGAGTACGTTCAGTGGAGAACATGTCCTGAATGCACCCTGGTTGATTAGTTTATTAGATTAGAGTGGAAAGGGGTGGAACATGTGATTGGGAGCATGTGGCTTGGATGCATACAGAACAGAACAGGGAGGGCTGTTCCTCCCAGGTTTCCTTTGCTACATTGAGCAGACTGTGCTGCTTCCATCCAAACAGCAGCTCAAAAGGAATGAAGCCGATGGATGCTTGAGAAGTTTCCCTGAAGGTGAAGAGGATGTATGGGAGCAGCTGATCCATGTGGCTAAAAAGTAGCACCAGCTTTCCATATCGGGGGTACTCAGTGGTGTATTCTACAATGAACAAGATGTACTCGTGGCCCCATGCTGCCTTTCGGAGTGAGCCCATCAGGTCCATGCTGATGTGTGTAAATGGCACAGTCATAATAAGCAGATTGATAAGCGGGGTGGAAGCTGTTTTTTTTTTTTGACGCAGTCTTCTAGTACTTGGGACACCACTGGCAGAAGTTCTTAATTTCGGCCTTGAGTCCTCACCAGCAAAAACAGTCGAATCCTTTCCATGATGCTTTTCACACTGAGGTTGTACCACTGAGTGCGTGTGTGTCACGTGCATTACAACATCAACTTTCCCTTGGGGCACTACCAGGAGATTGCACGGTAGTCCTTTTCTCTCTGTGTGAAAGTACAACAGCCCTCTGCAAATAAAGTAAAACATGGCTTATATTGACCACCAAGCTGCTATCTTGCAGAACCTTTTGAAACAAGGAAAGAAGTACATTAGAGGGAGGATGTTGCTGAACTTCAGCCTCATCATCTGCACTTTTGTCATTGGTCTGGTTCGGTGACAGGGGCTCATTGCAGGGAGGCCCAGCTGTTTTTCTCCAAGGAGGTATGTAGAGTGGTCTGCTTTCCTCTGTAGAGGAACAGCTTGATGCAGAGGGGTGGGAGCCCTCATGCCTTTGTTTCTTCTCACGGGAGGGAGCTGAAAACCCAATCAATCACAATCCTCTCCATGACTTTACGGGCGTTGAGCTTCTTCAGCTGAAGCCATTGGCAAATGATCCTATACAGTTGATCCAGCTGAGCCTGAGGTAAAACCTGTGAATCACCAGTGGCCACTTGACAGTTGGAGAGACCACAACAAGCTTGTAGTTTTCTAATACAAAGCTCATAAGAGTGAAATAGTCTTGCACAGAGAGCAGAGGGATGAGGTTAGTGGTTCGCTGCTGCTTTAGTCATTCTTCCTGCTCCACTGTCTTTTCAAAAGTCTGTCAGAAGGCTTCCACATTATCATGTGGTATGAACTGGTTTAGCAGGTGGTTTAGCAGGTGCTGGTCCTCCCTCTGAAGTTCGGGCAGGGGAGCATTTTTTCACATTTTTTCGTCCACGCTGTTTCAGCTGGGAGAGCTCTGACATTGTAGTGAAGTGAAAATTAGACAATTTTGTTCAAAGAATGTAATCCTTGGACCTTCAGCTTTAGCACTGTGCAGTTGAGGTTGAGCTGAGCTGGCCGAGTATGAATATGAGGAACCCCCTCAGTGGTTGAGCTTCGGCAAGAGCTTCTTCTCAGCTGATTTGTCCAGTGGTGTTGAGCCTCTGGAATATATTGGGTGTGCAGTGAGAGAGCAGGGAGAACAGATCCATGAGTCATGCACTCAGAATGTATTACAGAGTCCACAGAGTGTTGAAAAAGGATCATATCATCTCCCATTTGCTTCCGTTGATTTACATGGTCCAAGCATACTCTGTGTAATAAATGTGGCTTTAAAAGTGTATTTGAAGCAACTTCAACTCTGCTGGCGTTCTGGATTAACTCTGCTGGCGTTCTGGGTGGGATATTCTGAAATTGCCACAAAAGAAATACAAATCCTCCCTCCATTTCCAACAACCTATCTTTGTGAGACAGAGTTGTCTGCAGTGACAGCAATGAAAATGAAATTACGGAGCAGACTGGACATGAGGAATACACTTCGTGTATCACTGTCCCCCATCACTCCTAGATAGGAATGTCTTGTCGCAAGGAAACTAGTTCAGAGCTTACACGGATTCTGTGTTATGGTATGTTGTATATATTATCCACTTTATTATGCTTTGTTATGAGCACTTGATGGCCTGTCTTGGAAAACTGGTCTGTGGTGCAAAAAATGTTGGAGAACACTGGTCTAGAGGATGATGACTAACTACACATTTATTCAACTGAATAAATATTTTAATTTGCTTAACAATTATTAAAAAAACTGAATATTATAAAATTGAATTAACAGACAAATTAATAATGTGTCAGCATGTTACCAATTAGTAAAATGAGCTGCAAAGAAAAAAGTTGGCTAGGCGTGTGTGCGTGTGTGGTGTGTGGGGTGTGTGTGTGTGTGGTGTGTGTGTGTGTGTGGTGTGTGTGTGTGTGTGTGGGGTGTGTGTGTGTGTGTGTGTGTGTGTGTGTGTGTGTGTGTGTGTGTGTGTGTGTGT
>JAOVVA010000010.1:3866741-3879332 GCA_028565275.1 Leiocassis micropogon
TTCAAAGGAGATTAATGCATTTTTGGACGCCTTCAGCATTCCTTTACAATGTAGAAAGAAATAAAAATCAGGAACGACCATGGAGTTGAACCCCAAACTTTTGAACGGTAATGTATACACACACACACACACACACACAAGTGAAACTCGAAAAATTAGAATATCAAAAGTGCAAAAGTTAATTTATTTCAGTAATGTAACTTAAAAAGTGAAACTAATACATGAGATAGACTCATTACATGCAAAGCAAGATAGTTCAAGCCGTGATTTGTCATAATTGAGATGATTTTGCCATACAGCTCATGAAAACCCCAAATCCACAATCTCAGAAAATTAGAATATTACATGTAATCAATAAAACAAGGATTGTACAAAGAACATATCGGACCTCTGAAAAGTATAAGTATGCATATGTACTTAGTACTTGGTTTGGGCCGCTTTTGCAGCAATTACTGCCTCAATGTGGCATGGCAGGTAAGCTATCAGCCTGTGGCACTGCTGAGGTGTTATGGAAGACCAGGACGCTTCAATAGCGACCTTCAGCTCTTCTGCATTGTTCGGTCTCATGTCTCTCATCTTTCTCTTGGCAATGCCCCATAGATTCTCTGTGGGGTTCAGATCAGGCGAGTTTGCTATCCAATCAAGCACAGTAATCCCACGATCATTGAACCAGGTTTTGGTGCTTTTGGCAGTGTGGGCAGGTGCCAAGTCCTGCTGGAAAATGAAGTCAGCATCCCTATAAAGCTTGTCTGCGGAAGGAAGCATGAAGTGCTCCAAAATCTCCTGGTAGACGGCTGCGGTGACCCTGAACTTAATGAAGCACAGTGGACCAACACCAGCAGATGACATGGCTCCACAAATCAACACAGACTGTGGAAACTTTACACTGGACTTCAAGCATCTTGCAGTGTTTGCCTCTCCATTCTTTCTCCAGACTCTGGGTCCTTTGTTTCCAAATGAGATGCAAAAGTTGCTCTCATAAGAAAAGAGGACTTTGGACCACTGAACAACAGACCAGTTCTTTTTTTCTTTAGCCCAGGTAAGACGCTTCTGACGTTGTTTGTTGTTCAGGAGCAGCTTGACAAGAGGAATACGACATTTGCGGCCCATGTCCAGGATCCGTCTGTGTGTGGTGGCTCTAGATGCACTGACTCCAGTCTCAGTCTTGTGAAAGTCCCCAACACTTTTGAATGGCCTTTTCCTGACAATCCTCTCCAGGCTGCGGTCAACCCTGCTGCTTGTGCACCCTTTTCTTCCACACCTTTTCCTTCCACATAACTTTCTATTAATGTGCTTTGGTACAGCACTTTTGGAACATCCAAGTTCTTTTGCAATTACCTTTTGAGGCTTTTCCTCCTTATGGAGGATGTCAATGATGGTTTTCTGCATAACTGTCAGGTCAGCAGTCTTTCCCATGATTGTGCTTCATACTGAACCAGACTGAGAGACCATTTAAAGGCTCAAGAACCCTTTGCAGGGGTTATGGCTTAATTAGCTGATTAGAGTGGGACACTTTGAACCTAGAATATTGAATCTTTCCACAATATTCTAATTTTCTGAGATTGTGGATTTGGGGTTTTCATGAGCTGTATGCCATAATCATCTCAATTATGACAAATCACGACTTGAACTATCTTGCTTTGCATGTAATGAGTCTATCTCATATATTAGTTTCACCTTCTAAGTTGCATTACTGAAATAAATGAACTTTTGCATAATATCTAAATTTTTCGAGTTTCACCTGTGTGTGAAACACATACACACATATATATGTACAGTATATACATATCTATATACAGTATATATACAGTGCACATTCTTAATAGAATACTAAATTATTTAAATATGTTTGCATATGTTTAACCATTTTTTTATCCCAGACAGTATAGCCAGTGGGAAAATGTCTGTATAATATGACTCAACCCAACACAAAGGTCAAAAGCAAAGTCCTTCACACATCCCAGCACTGTTCGGAACACCTTGAGATCAGTTCTGCTTCACGTCTGCTGCAGCTAGGTGGGCTTTACAGCATGATGCTCTCCACACTCCACACTCATGCTTGCTTTGCTAAACTAGGAAGGCTTAAGTCAGCAAGAAAAGTAACTTGGCTTGCATAATTTGCCTCAAAGAAACTGCAGAATAGTGTCAAGAGAGCTTTTTATACTTACGGACACAACATAAATCTTTGTGCACCCTCACACAAATAACTCTGTCTCAGTTATCCAATAGATGTACACATGTATTTATTTGAATGGATAAATACCCATGGCTATGATCACACTGCTTTAAACACTACTTAGCTTTGGATATGAGTTATATATAATATCACTTGTAATTTTTTTATTTTAAAAAATCCAGTATATTTTATACCAAAATTTAGCAGTGCGCACAATAAACTATATTAAACACAGTAAGACTATATTTAAAAGGCTCCTGTTTTTTCCCTTTCCAAACACATTTATAAGGTTTTATAATGGGACATTTGTGCTCATTATTAACCAGTCACATTTTGACTCATATTTAAAATTAATTATCGTGCATCTGTCACTAAATTTACCAAAGTAGGTGGCAGCATACAGGATAAAGCGGTATAGATCATGAGTAAGTGAGTGAGGTGGCAGCATGTCTTATGTTCTGATTAGATCAAGTTAGAAAAGTCTTTGTGTATTTTTAATATGTAGAAGAACAACTTATTAAAATAACTTATTTGAAAACAAGCTATTAAAATAACACCTAATGGCAGTGGAAGCATCATGGTATGGGGCTCTTTTACTTCAGCTGGTAATGGAGTTCTAAGAAAGATAGTGGGAATTATGGCCATCACCAAAGCCAAAACCATCACCAAAACCTCAGACAGCTAAGAATAATATAAAGTATATACATTGAGGAAGACAAGAAACATCTGAACCAACAATACAGATCAGCTGAAGGTTGTTATTAAAGCAACTTGCTCTCCAATAAGATCTCAGCAGTATATATACAGTACCAGTTAAAAGTGTGGACACACTTTCTCGTTCAGTGGTTTATCTTTATTTTATTATATTTAACATTGTGCATTAATACTGAAGACATAGTAAAAAGCCCAGGATATGTTTAATATGTGGCGGCATGGTGGTGTAGTGGTTAGTACTGTGGCCTCGCACCTTCAGGGTGGAGGCCTCCTCATAGTTAGTTTGTTTCTTCTGGGTACTCCAGTTTCCTCCCACAATCCAAGGCATTGCAGATTAGGTGTAGGTAATTGGTATTCCCAAATTCCCTGTTGTGTGTGTGTGTGTGTGTGTGTGTGTGTAGCCATCTCCTGGGATAAGCTCCAGGCTCTCTGTAATAGGATAAGTAATATAAAAGATGAGTAAATGTTTTAATATTTTAGATTCATGAGGTAGCACCTGGAATGGTTTTAAAATCACATATGTGCTTTGTCAAGAATTACTCTGATATTTCTTAATGTGCTTTAGACCATCAATTGTCTTGTGCAGAGGAAGGGTGGGTACAGAATCAATAGCCCTATTAGTGCTACTACAACTACTGTTTAAATCCATGTTAGGCAAGAAGCACTCAGTTAAGTAAGGAGAAAAGACAGTTCATCATTACCATAAGAAATGAAGGTCAGTCAATCAAAAAAATCTCAAGAACTTTGAATGTATCCACAAGTGCAGTCACCAAAACCAAAAAGAATGGAGGACCAAAGATACCTCAGCTGCAGAGGATATATTTATTAGAATGACCAGAATCAGAAACCACAGATTTACAGCTTATTAGAGCCCACATACCCACATGTTCAAATGACAGACATATTTCAACATCTACTAGTCAAAGGAGCTTTAATGAGTCACTCATTTATGGTCGAATTGTGGCAAAGAAACCATTACTTCGGAAGAACAACAAGCAGAAGTTGGGCCAAGAAACACAAGAAATAAACATATGATCAGTGGAAAACTGTACTTTGGTCTGGTGAGTATACAGTAGATGTGAGATTTTGGTTCTTTGTTAGACATACAGCGGGTAAAAAGGCTGTTCCTAAAACTATGGTTCCCACTGTAAAACATAGAGGAGGAGGTGTGATGGTGTGGGGTGCTTTGCTGTTGACACTGTTGGTGACTTAGTCTAAATTAAGGGAAACACTTAACCAGCATGTCTTTTACAGCATTTTGCCGCAACACGCTGACATGGTTTGCACTTACAGTAATCGGACCATCAATTGTTTTCCTAAAGGGCAATGACCCCAAACACAACCCTAGGTTATGCAAGCGCTATTTGTCCAAGAAGGAGAGTGAGTGATGCATTAAAATACCTAAACTCCACAATCGCCTGATCTAAATTCAGTTGAGATGGTTTATGATGAGTTGGACTGAAGAGTGAATGAAAAGCACCCAACAAGTTCTCAACACCTCTGGGATCTTGGTCAAGATTGGTGGAAAACCATCCAGTCACCTGAACTGCCTTATGAGGTTGACTGAGAGAATGCCAAGAGAGTGCAAAGCTGTCATCAAAGCAAAATATAAAGCATATTCTGGGTTATATAACACACTTTTTGTTGACTACTGTATATAATTTTATATTTGTTCTGCCATAAATTTTATGTCTTTAGTATTAAAACACAATGTTGAAAACAAAAAAGAAAAAGTATTAAATGAGAAGGTGTGTCAAAATTTCTGACTTGTACTGTAGTATTAATATACAATGTTGAAAAAAAAACGAAAAAGCATTAAATAAGAAGGTGTGACCAAACGTTTGACTTGTACTGTACCATATGTATATCCCTTCAATCCTGTCTACAGAATAAGCTTTAGCTTCATGAATGTTATTGTGGCAATGGGATTATAGGAGATCTGTAGAAAATCAAATTACTGTCACATTAAACATGTCCATATAGTAAGAGATGCAAGTTGTTGTTGTTGTTTTTCCACAGACATCTCAATTGCAAATATTTGAGAGGCTTAGTAAAATTTTGTGTTTGCTAAGCATTTTAGCAATGACAACGGTATAGTTCAGACAATGGAAGTGACTGAAATCTGTATTCTGCATCCACTCTTGCACTCTAACAAAAAAAGTTGTGTGTGAAGAAACATAAGCACTTTGTATTTGTGTCCCTAGGCCCTCTATCTATTCCCCTAAACCTATCAGGTCTCCACAGGGGAGGAGTTTCATGCTTAGTATCCATCAAGAAGTGCTGCAGTGGGAGACTCCACCGGAAACAAAGCAAGATGCTAGAGGGTCAAAAGTAGAGTAAACACCATAATGCATTTTCACACTGCAGCAGTCAATGATGCTTCCAGCTCATAGATCCTGGCAGTATGTAACCTCCTAGGACATATTTACCTCCTGTAAATGAGATTAATTAGCCATTTCAATGCTTATATTTCTGCCATTATACATTATCACCAGTGGTGAGCATTTTAAGCTGTACTGCATTATATACAAATATTTAATATCAGTAAGTCATGACTTTATCTTGTCTATTACTATTAGATAGTGAAATGAAGAAATTGAGTAGTGCATGATTTTTTTTTTTTTAACAAGCCGGGGTGCATGCCATATCCAATACAGGCTGCTTGGTTGGTGACTGTTCACACTTTATGATCTTCAGTGCTGATGGCAGCTCTGTGTATAAAAATAATAAGATGGGGTCTCTTTCTTCATAAAATAATTATCACCAAGGAAAGGTTTTTTTTAATTTATATTATATTTTTATAACCATGGAAAGTTTTTTTTTGTTTTTTTATTTAATAGTAATGAAGTTCCTACTGTGGATGTGTTGCATGACTGCACACATTCACCGATGTACAGCTAACATGCCTCATATAAAAACCACAGCCAGAGGATTCGCATCTGCTTCCCTGCAGTACTGTAGATCACATTCTTCTCTTACCACTCTGTTCTCTTTCTACACCTTAGAGCTATGTGCCTTCCCTAACATGATTTCTCATTATATCACCAATAACAAACATATCAGTTGCTGTAATCCAGGACATTACACTTGATTTACCTGCATTTGGAGTCAGATGACTGTTTTTTGTTAAAGCTTCAAACAGAGTGCAGTTGTGCAATAGAGTGAGCAGTTTCACAGCAGCCACACACAGTTTGTTGTTTCTGCTGAGCTAGTCAAGCTCAGATCACCAAGAGCCCTCCTACTATGTCAGCAGGGTGCAGAAGAATGAAAAACGCTCAGCATCCGTGCATTTTTTGCCTCAGGTCATTCATCTGTCAAAAGAGAAGACAAGATAAGACAAGATAAGACAAGATAAGACAAGAGAGATAAACAAATGATTAAATAAGCATCACTGATACCTTTCCCTGTAGGTAAAACAGACTTTTACAGTATATGAATTTGGTCTTTTCCTCAGTTGTGTTTCTTTTGGGAGGAAGCAGAGAATCGGCTAAAAGGTGATTAAAAGGTGATCTGTCTGAAAGCCCCCCAGAGGACTCAAATTCATTCACTAAAACTCTTGGTGCTTCCAAAATGACTCGTTTCTTTAGATAAATCCATAAGGCTTTCCAAGGCTCCCAATGACAAGACCACATTAATTGATTCCTTCCAACCACCGTCTTCACCCCTTCCGACTGCTGAATGTCTTTGTCTACATATGACAGAAAATCCAAGGTAAATCATTAAAGCAAAGAGATCAGAGAAGACAAAGTGTGTTACGTGTATGACAGCTAGACATGAGTTTCACAATACCACAGCATGCAAAGAGTCACTATTAGTGATGATTCTTTTCTATATTTCCCTTTACCATGTTAGACGATTGTTGTTAAATCAAAAAATCTGAAATAAAGAAAAGAGAACAGCAATGAGTAAATATTTGTTGAGGCAAAGCATGTCATCTGGAAGGCTGCTGCGACTCACTGGAAGAAAAGGCAGAGGGGGAAAAAAAGCCAGAAAGTGAGAACAGTTGTAAGTCAGGTGATATTTCACCACGGAGTGAGAGGTTGCAAATATCAGTTATTCCTGGCAAGAAGTTGAGCTGATTCAGAGATCTACTGCGTATGAGAAACTGCAGCTGCCAAACGCTGTGCTTCCTCCTCAGAGAGGAGCTACATCAATTTATTATTTATATTCAGCACTTGCAGAAATGTAAGAGTGCACAATTCTGTAAGCACCATATTTCATGCTTATAGATATACAGTCATTCTCTAAGGAAAACTCCACTCAGTCCACTGACCAGAAGTCCATTTATGTCTATAAGAACAGCTAGAATTTCACTGGTCAAACATTTCATGCACTCTGTTTGTGCAGTATAAGCTCATGTTAATGTAAGTTAGAGCCTTAAGGGCTCATTTTCAAGTCGCAATAATGTCATTTTCATGCCAGGAAGTTTGAAGAACATTGGAAGTGAAACAAATTTGGACGTCTCTTACAGATTTGTATATGTTGTTTACTCAGTCTGATAATATAAAACTCATTGAAAGCCTCGTCTGTGTGCACTTTTACAGTCGCAGGCCTGAATGACTATTTGTTCTTTTCTTCTACAGTGAACATGCAATTGAAACTGAAGCACAGCAACAACACCAAACCATAACGAGTAGCTTAGCAGCAAGCAAGCCAGCTGCTGTTAATAATAGCTTTAACGTTCATGATTACCTTTTAAAAGACAGTGATTAGTAGGGTCGTTGTTATAGATTTAACCACATTCTGTGTGTCTACTTGACCCAGTACTAATGTTTAAGGCTGTAGTTAATTCCATTGTGTTTATTCATTTGCTGCATGTTTCTGTAATTCTTAATTATGTTGTGGAATCCATATTATGTGTTTTAATTTTAACTGTAAGTTTGTTTACTATTGCTATTTAGCTGCTATTTTTTGACCAGGTCTCCCTGGTGAAACAGATCTGTAGTTTTTGACTGGATTTGTTCAACCTGAATAAATAATAATTCAATAAAGTAAAAAAATAAATAAATACTGGTATAAACTAATGCAAAATTAGTGGTGAGAGGGAAGGAAATGGTGGTTGGGAAGACTTAAAAATTCAAGCTGATGGGACATTCCATGTAGGCAGGGAATAACAAGCTGCAACCTTCCCCCAAATGCAGCATTAGAAATTTTAGCAATTATATTTTTAGCAATCTATTACACATCCACTTATCTTTAACAAAATCAATGATCTTTAAGAAGAAATGACGTGTATAAATATATTTTTACAAATATAATTTTATATATATAATATATACAGTATATAATTAAAATTATATACATATACACTCACATATATAAGTATATATATATATATATGTGTGTGTGTGTGTGTGTTTCCTCTGGGTACTCCAGTTCCTCTCAAAGTCCAAAGGCATGTTTCTATGAACAGACTATGTAATTGGCATATTTACATACTAAAGAAGAATTGGCATATTGACCTACTAAAGAAATGGACAGCACCTGAGTTAAATATATGAGTGTCACAGCAAAGGGTCTGAATACTTAGGACCATGTGATATTTCAATATTTCTTTTTTTAGAAATTTTTTTCTTTTTTTAAATCTGCAAAAATGTCAACAATTCTGTGTTTTTCTGTTAACAAATTTTCCACTTGTGGGACTAATAAAAGTTTATCTTATCTTAAGGTTTATCTTATCTTATGTGTTGTAGACTAAATGTTCTGTCCACATTGCCCTTAGTACTGTAGGTGTGTATGAATGTGTTTGTGCCCTAAGATGAGATGGCATACCATCTACACAGTATCCTATTTTATGCCATAAGTTTCCTGAGACAGGCACCAGGCCCCCCAGAACTGATGGTTGGTTAGTGTGCTCCAGGGTGACCTACTAAAAATTGTTATGAAAAATATGCCAATTACATAGTCTGTTTCTAAGAAGATTCATAAGGTCATAAAATCATATAAATCATCTAAAAGCCTCTCTCTTTCCTCATGAGGCTAGGCCTAACTCAAAATATCAGCTGTTCTGCTTACCATGTAAGCACTACTACTAAACTATTTAATTCAATGCAGACTAATAATTTGTCATCATGTTCCACCTGCAGCATAAAAACAGCTATGAGAGGTTGCAAGTGGCACAAGACGGAAATGCATCATCCAAACAACAGATGTTCAGCACCAGCTTATTAGTTTTCTAACATTTTCAGTCTAATTAAGTAATAAAATGTTGGCTGCTTTAAAGGCTAATCAGTGGAGGCCAAATATTTATGCAGTGTGTCAGCTGTGACTTTTATTCAGCAGATATTGACATGGATGCTCATTGTCCTTCAACTCAGTTTGCCTCTCAGTTCTGTGAATGACGGCCAGGCATCACCTTGAATGTTAAGTAATCTGTATAATTTTCTGACTTCAGTGCTGCTCCAAAGAAAGAGGAAGAGCAGGCTTATACATCGATACATATTCATCAAAACACACTAACACCAACACACACAGCTGATTCAGATAGGAGTCAGGATAAAAGGATTCACTTTTATATACAGTGGGTAGGGAAAGTATTCAGACCCCCTTAAATTTTTCACTCTTTGTTATATTGCAGCCATTTGCTAAAATCATTTAAGTTCATTTAAGTTCGTTTTTTCCTCATTAATGTACACACAGCACCCCATATTGACAGAAAAACACATAATTGTTGACATTTTTGCAGATTTATAAATAAAAAAGAAAAACTGAAGTATAACATGGTCCTAAGTATTCAGACCCTTTGCTCAGTATTTAGTAGAAGCACCCTTTTGATCTAAAGATGCAACAAGTTTTTCACACCTGGATTTGGGGATCCTCTGCCATTCCTCCTTGCAGATCCTCTCCAGTTCTGTCAGGTTGGATGGTAAGCGTTGGTAGACAGCCATTTTTAGGTCTCTTCAGAGATGCTCAATTGGGTTTAGGTCAGGGCTCTGGCTGGACCATTCAAGAACTGTCACAGAGTTGTTGTGAAGCCACTCCTTCGTTATTTTAGCTGTGTGCTTAGGGTCATTGTTTTGTTGGAAGGTAAACCTTCGGCCCTCTGAGTTCCTGAGCACTCTGGAGAAAAACAACCCCACAGCATGCAGCTGCCACCACCACCATGCTTCACTGTTGGGACTGTATTGGACAGGTGATGAGCAGTGAATTAGAATTAAGGCCAAAAAGTTCTATCTTGGTCTCATCAGACCAGAGAATCTTTCATGTGTCTTGCACTGAGGAGAGGCTTCCGTCAGGCCACTCTGCCATAAAGCCCCGACTGGTGCAGTGATGGTTGACTTTCTACAACTTTCTCCCATCTCCCAACTACATTTCTGGAGCTCAGCCACAGTGATCTTTGAATTCTTCTTTACCTCTCTCACCAAGGCTCTTCCCCGATAGCTTAGAACAGCTCTAGAAAGTTCTCATCGTCCCAAACGTCTTCCATTTAAGGATTATGGAGGCCACTGTGCTCTTAGGAACCTTAAGTGCAGCAAAAAAAAAAATTGTAGCCTTGGCCAGATCTGTGCCTTGCCACAATTCTGTCTCTGAGCTCTTCAGGCAGTTCCTTTGACTTCATGATTCTCATTTGCTCTGACATGCATTGTGAGCTGTAAGGTCTTATATAGACAGGTGTGTGGCTTAGGCCAATCCAATCAGTATAATCAAACACACCTGGACTTAAATGAAGGTGTAGAACCATCTCAAGGATGATCAGAAGAAATGGACAGCACCTGAGTTAAATATATGAGTGTCACAGCAAAGGGTCTGAATACTTAGGACCATGTGATATTTCAATATTCCTTTTTTTGAAATTTTTTTCTTTTTTTAAATCTGCAAAAATGTCAACAATTCTGTGTTTTTCTGTCAATATTAAAAAAAAATTTATAATGTCAATAGTTTATAATTTTATTTTAGCATCAAGTTGTCAAATGTTGAAAGATGTTTTTTTTTTTGTTTCTTTAAAATGTAACACTGCAACAATTTTAGGTGTTTAATGTTAGGACAAATGTTTTAATTGTCACTTCAGCCTCAGATTTGGCTGGCTTGGAATTCATTTCTCATAATCCCTTATAAATTACAATAAATCACATGACCCTCTGTCACATGCGTTCTGACTGGCTTGAAGTTCCCTGCGAAGTACAGTGTACAGGGTACTCAGCCATGTTAAATGCAATCCCAAACCAGGGTAACACACGGAGGAAGGTGGTAAGGTTGCAAGAAAGGAGGTAGCGGCGGGAAGTTCCCTTAAGCAGGAGTAGGGAGCATTCTTTGAAGTACACTGTGGAATGGAATGCAGCCGTTATTTGCCCTTGATTAGTGTTACTATTTAAATTCTCAGTTTTTAGTTTCTTGGCTTCATTAGTTGAATATGATTGTAATAATATTATACTACATTGTGCCTAGTTGATTCAAGATTTAAGATTCAAAGAACTTTATTAATCCCAGAGGGAAATTGTTTAAATTGCAATTATTTGCATTTAATCCTTAAATTGAACAACTGAATTATTGTATGGCCAAAAGTATACGGACATCTCTCTCTTCAAACTGTTGCCTCAATTAAGTAAACATACAATCATGTAAAATCTCTTTGCATACTGTCGCATTACAATTTTGAGTTGGATTAACTGGAATGTTCACTACCTGCCAAACCTCCTCCTTGTCTGACATCAGTGCCTGACCTGATTAATGCTGTTGTGGCCGAATAACCACAAACTCCACAGCCACACTCCAAAATCTTGTAAAAAGCCTTTCCAGAACAGTGGAGCTTCTTGACTCAAGAAGTCTTTTCAGTCCTTCAAAAATCAATCTGTGGACTTCAGGGTAAATTTACTGACTTGGTAAAAAGAGATTCCACTTTTTGTCCCTGAGGTCAGAAATTCATATTGATTGTTATATTTCTGATGATTGTCCTGCTTCAAAGAGATTTACCAAAATGATAAATGGAGTAGAATGGTGTGGATATACATATAATTCAAATCCAAAACCATGAAACTGTCAAGCAGGAAATTAAATACAGGATACTGACATGGCTCAATAATGCATGCAGTTGCAAATGGCAAGTTTACTTAGCTGAGCTGGACACAGCTGTGAGTGATAATGAGCTGGATGATTCTCGGGTTCAAAACTGTGGAGAAGTGACAGTTGTCCGCTGAGCTCCCAGGCATTTGGGCATTTATGATCACTTGCAATGTTTCTATGTATCTCAGAAAACAAGCTGCTGTTGCCAGCTCACCAGTGTGCTTTTCCTTCTGGAGTCCTAAACAGTGAATATTGAGACATTTAACTTACAGTAGCATCTACAATTGGTTTATTCTGATTTTACTGCCCCAAGATAATCTGCACTACTGTGATTGACACTGGTTGAAGTGGAACACACCTGACATTCTGAAAGTTAGATCACAAACACGCTCACAGACACACACATATACACACATACGTGTGTATGTGTTCTGGCACCTTTCTATCAGACCCAGCATGAACTGGCAACAATTTATGCTATAGTAGCTTTGCAGTGGGATTGGACCAGACAGGCTAACCTTCGATCCTCACATGCATAAGGCCTTGTTCACACGAGCGTTAAATTTTTGGATAAACGAACGCGCTCTGAACGTCCTAGACGTTTATGTTGCGTTTTGTAGTGGTGCTCGATTGACTTCTACACTGGCGTTCGTTTGTCTCTGTCTAACGTCAGCCTGCAGCCCAAATTGTAGTTTGTGTGT
>JAOVVA010000010.1:3890058-3908615 GCA_028565275.1 Leiocassis micropogon
AGATGGCAATAGGAAGAAACCTTGAGAGGAACCAGACTCAACAGGGAACCCATCCTCATTTGGGTGATAACAAATAGCGAATTGATAACGAATTGATCTGCTGTCATACTGTGTGTCATACAAGTACAACATAATAAACTGTGTAGGAAAATACAGGTTTACTGGTGTGAAGGATAAAAGTGCATACACTTAGCAATGTATAAGTTAAAATTTCATATCCATAATGCTGGAATTTATAATGCTGGAAAAAGTGTTTGAGATGTAACCCTGCTTTACAGGAGAGCTATCTAAGACACTAGAGAAGCCGTATACTGTTTATATATGCCACGAGATGGAAAGTAATACACATATTCATAACGCCATAGAGAGGTCTGGGTAAGCCATCCAACAATATTTTAAATAAATTATTTGTTCTGTGAATCTGGAAGGAGTATTATACAGGACAGTTTAACAATAATACCACTCTCTTGACAATCCAAAGGATAAACAAAACAACACTTTTTGATATTTTCAATCTGCTGTGGTAATTTATGATGCTTGCTAGATTAAATGTGATTTATCATGTGGTTTGAGTCAATTTGCTAAAATTACATATTAAATTTCAGCTTAGCGTTCTTGTCAAATTTGCCAGAAATGATTAAGTCTCAGCTACAGTGGGCACCTTCCATCCATCTAGCAACCTCTGTAATCTAGGGACTAGGGACTAGGAACTAGAGATCACCATGGAGGCCAATGGTGATTATTGTATTTTTTCCCATTTTTACAATCGTGGCAGGTCAACATTCAGTTCGGTCAACATTCACACGTGCATTCACACACTACGGGCAATTTGGGAACGCCAATTAGCCTAATCTGCATGACTTTGGACTGTGGGAGGAAACCAGAGTACTAAGAGGAAACGCCTTGCACACAGGCCCCCAGGTGGCAATTGAAGGTGCAAGGCAACAGTGCTCACCACAGTAGGCACAGGATCTCTTAAACTAACCAGCTGGATCTAGAACAAGATCAAGCACTTTTTATTTATTTTTTTATCCTGTTCCTACTGTAGCCTCTAGTTCATGTTTGTTTGGCTAACGGGAAAGGAACCTGATGGGTTGATCTGCTCTTGTAGCACATCCACTTCAAGGTTTGATGTGTTGTGTGTTTTGACATGTTTTTCTCCTCATCACAATTGTAAACAGTGCTTATTTGGTTTGCTGTATCCATCCTGTTGGATCGAACTAGATCTGTAGGTTCTCCCTTGACCTTACTTATCAACTTGGGATGTCCAACTGCCTATTGAATGTTTGTGTTTAATATTTTGTATAAATACACAGTAAAGACAATCCTTGAGATCACATTTTCTTAATGTTTCTTTTAAAATTAACTACAACTCTTGCAATCTGGATGTCACATGGGTGAGGAGCATGTGTTTCTACTAAAGTGGCAGGTGTGTGATAGATACATAGATCAGTTCGTTTATGCATAGATAGATAGATCAGTTCATTTATGCAAAATAGGACACTGATAATGAGCAGTGATCACTGTTTAAGGATCTTATAATCATTTAATGCAGTCTTAGCCAACAAGCTTTTTCATTCCATGGCAACATGTGAAAAAGTGAGAAATGCAGGGATTAGGGTAAAGAGAGTAACTGGTCCATATGGAACCCAGATAGGCTATGAAGCATTTACTCTATTTTGAGTAAATCACAGACAGCAAAAAAAAAAGAAATCTCTGAGGTTGTCACCATGGTTACATGTATTTTGAGCTAGTATGAGATGAGAGCTAACTACAACACTGTCCCAAATAGTGCCCTAAACCCTGCAGTCCTTCCCAAGGCTGCACTTTGGTAATGAAGGCGAAGTGAAAATATCTCCCAAGCTTGAATGTGAAAAATGGCCATTCATGACACAGCATCCTTTAGCTAACATCACACTTTCAGTCACTCTTGCTAATAAAGTAAGGATATCATTCTGACGTACCAACTGTATGAACATTCATGACCTTGACTAACAATGCTATGCTATGCTAAGTTCTCCAAAACCAAACTGAGCCCACCTTTTACAGACAATCTTTACATTCACACATGAGCTTGAGGGCTGACACACAAGGACAGCCACTAGGAAAATAAATCTGCATGTTCTGCCACAGTAGATGTGGGCGACAATTTATTTCCCACTTATCTTCTGTGTGAGAACAAAAATCACATCATGGAAGATGCAGCGCCTCCAGAAAATATTCACCCCCTTCCCCCAGTGATTAATTCTGTTTTTGCCATATTGCAGGAACAATTTTAAATGCAGCAGAAAATGATTTTTTTTTTCCTTTCGTTTGATGTGACAGTCTAAAGGAATAAAATTAAATGAACTTTTCAGATGTCCTTAGAATAATTTTTTAAAAATGATAAGTATACGCCACTTTTGCAGAAAATACAGTTTTGAGTTATCTCTGAGATTTGGATATTTTTATTGTGGCTCTGTTTTTCATACTTTAATGCATATTTTCTAAAGGTTTCTCAAGTTCCTGTAGATACAAAATGTTTGCAGACTGCAATTTCCAGGTCATGTCACAGATTTTCAGCTGGATTTAAGTCTGACTCAGCTGTTCCAAAAACAAACCCTTTAAAAAAAATTTTTTTTTAATTTATATGTAGTTTTTGAATTGTGCTTTTACTCATTGCCTTGTTGAAATATATGCAGTATTTTCTTTTTAAATACAGACGTCTGGTCCAGGCAAAAAAGCTCTCCTTAAACCAGTGTGTTAATTTTGTTAATTTCACTTTTGGAAGCTTTGAGGCTCCTGAAGATAAAATGTCACTTGCTGATGCAACCACCACCACTTGATCACAGGAATGGAGTTACTTGGTGTTGTGCTGTAGTTGTTTGCTTAAATCATTATATAGGCTTTAGACCAAATGGCACAACTTTAGTCTCGTCAGACTGGAAAGTCTTTTTGCTCTCAAATTTTCACAGAAGTGGTTTCCTCCTGGGCACCCTCTCATAGAGACCAAATCCATGAAGAGCTCATGATAATGTTAAAGTCGCCACAGGTTCTTCACTTTCAGACAGGGAGCTCTATAACTCTTTCTCTGTAACTCCTTCTCAGACAATTGCCTTTCTTGCCCAAGCATTCAATTTGGCCTGATCTTCGTAGTGTCTGTTTTTGTCCCACTCTGTTATAATGGATTTCATCGTGCTCCGTGGAGGGTTCAAAGCTTTGCCTATGCTTTAATCATCTTCTCCATCTTTTTTGCTCTTAAAAGTCTCATCTTAAAGAATCGGGGGCAGATGCTTGGTCTTCATGACAGCAGGACTGATCTGATTTGACATTTTATCTGCGAGACCTTTTAACGTCAGAGATATTTATTGTCCAAGCATACAATTGGACACAAGTGGATTTAAAGTTAAAACGTGTGCCCTGTTTGACATATTTAATGTCAGGGCTTGAAATTTAAATGTTAGTCCTTTTTTAAATTGCTAAAAGGAAAGAACCTGAATAAATATAAATTATGCATCTTCTTATTCAGACTTATTTTATTTTTAGATTTTTTTTTTCCTATAGAGAATTTACTCGAAAGGAGCAGAAAATCCCATTCTAATATACTTTTAATTAATCAGTAGAGAGTGAATACTTTTTAGACCCTCTGTATATGCTGCAGTTAAAAGTAAATAATAATAATAATAATAATAATAATAATAATAATAATAATTTTAAAAAATAATAATAATAATAATAATTGTTGTGTTAGAAAAGTATTTACTCATCTCCAATGTTTGGGATTTTTATAATGTTTTTGGATTTGGGGGGAATTAAGCTGTTTTACTGTACAATAGTGTATAGGATGTGGAAAGTGGCAGATTTGGAATTTACATACTTATATGTAGTCACCGGGTGGCATTTTAAACATAAATTTAGTACTAGAGAGAAATTCTATATTAAAATGATATTAAGAAAGCACCCAACAGGCACCTGACATGAGCTCAAAGCTCCTGTCTGCTAGACATTATATAAACATACTATCTACAGATGCTACAGTATATGGCTGTCAAAATACACCAATCAGCTATAAACACTGATTATCAATTATATACCAATTAACTTGTGACGGAATGATTCCCCATGTGGACCAAAGTGTAGACCTCCTGGTCCGATCCCACAAAAAAAGCCAATGTAGCATAAATTACTGAAAATGTTTTTATTGCTAGTTATGATAGAAAGGTATCAGAATACCCAAAGCATCACAGCCTGCTGTGTATGGAGCTTAGCAGGCAAAGGTTGTTTATCCAGTCTCCAAATTTCCCAGATCTCAATACAATCGAGCATCCATTTGCACTGGGCAAACATGTCTGATCCATGGATGCCCCAAATACAGCACTTAACGGATCTACTGCTAATATCCTGGTGCCAGATACCACAGCGCACCCCCAGAGGTGTTGTGGAGCCATGACCAAAGGAGTCAGAGCTGTTTGGTGGCACAATGAGTACCTACATAGTATTGGTCTTAATGATTTTAATGTTACGGCTGATTTTTGTAAATAGGTTTATTGGGCCGGTGCACTGACCATGCATGACCACTTACACCTCATGCTGTAGTCTGGTTTGTATTGTCCTAACTGTGGTTAAGGTGGTGAAAGCTTATCATTAGCTAAGGAAAATCTAGCCAAAATACCACACAGGGAGATGATGCTTTAAAGCTTGTGATGCTCAGCCTGTCTAAGTGCCCTACGGTTTAATTAGAAAATGTTATTTGATAGCCAATTATAAACACTTCACTTACTGTATAGTTTTGGAGGTAGCTAACATTTTAGGGGTTTGTTTTGAAATGACCTTGTGTTGGCAGCTCTGCTTAAGACAAAATATGATGGCACATGTTGAGTGAAGAGGCATTCAAGACACGAAGATGCCAAATGTAACCAGGTGTGAACGACCTCGGCTAATACCCTTGTGATCTGATCACCTAAGACAGATGTTAATACCAACTGAACTCTGTCAAACTGTAAGTCTGAACTGAGTCATGCTTTAGCTTCTTTAGGTCTAACCTCTTTAGACCCAAATATCTTGTATGAGGACATGACATTTTCTCCCAACTACATTGTTTATATCTCCTTGTAAGATCCTTATATGAGGACTGGTGGGTATTATTGTTTTGCCAACTCTTTCCACCAGTTCATAGTTATCAGGTTCTAATAAACAGAAACAGTGAGGAGAAATTGCGAGATACAATATAGTACGATCCGAGTTTCAGAAAGTTAAAGCTATAAATGTAAGAAAAAAGTTGACAAAGTTTACATGTTAATGCTATTTCAAGAAAAAAAATATTATTTGTCATTTTAAAATATATATTTTTTTATTACCAAACATTATTTTATAATGAAGATGGAAGTGCGCATGTAGAACATGTGCAATAATGAATAAAGGGCTAAAGAACACCTGTGCATATTAATATTGCTTTTATTTTAGTATTGAGGGAAATGATGAATGTATTTGATTGAATATACTGCTGCATGTTCTTTTGTTTATAATAATAAACCCGACAAAAACAGGACATCTGTCTGAGGTAAATGCTATTATCACTGCTTTGGGCACTAGAGAGTGGCTGGCAGTAACTATCCAGAGGAGGCTTGGAAGGAGTAGCAGTGCCAACACTGCCATCTTCAGAAGCTAAAAGCTTTAACTTCAAACTGGCTGATTGGAAATGAGCTAAGGTGCCTCAGTCTGCCCAAACACCAGGAAAGCAGACAGTGGTTGCCAAGCAGCTCGCTCATATGCCATCTCCCTGCATTTCCTTCAACTTCCAACCCCCCACCCCGCCCTGTATACAAAGAGGCAACAGCTCCCCTCACAGGGCCTGAAGAGTATTTTTTTCCCACCTCACCACCTTACCACCTCAAAGATCCTGTTGTAATGACAAGCACTTGTGATTCCTAAATTGAACTTAAATCTAAAAGAACTGGCAAATTCTAAAAATGTATCGCCATGTCCTCTCTGAGAATCTGAGTAAGTACAGACAATCAAGCACAGAATAATTTAATAGAATACATTGATGTGCTCATATTTATCCATAAAGAATCTCATTCAATCATTTTATTAAAAGATTAAATTATATGGCTGAAGGTCTGTGAACAAGTGACCACTCCACCACACATACAAATTAAACCATGTGCATTAATCTAGTGTTGCTAAGTCCTTTGCTTTCCCTTTATAACAGCCTAAGAAGGCTTTAACCTAGATTTTGGAGCGTGGCTGGGGAGATTTATGATCATACAGTTGCAAAAGCATTAGTGAGATCAGACACTGATGTTGAGTGAGGAGGTCTGGGGTGCAGGTGTGGTTCAAGTTTGTCCCAGAGATTTTTAGTTGGATTTGGGTCAGGGCTCTGTGTAGGTCAACTAACCTCTTCTACATCAACCTTGGAAAATCATCCACTTTTTGGATCTTGCTTTGTGTCATGCTAGAACATGTTTAGGCCAGAAACCTTAGCTCGGATGAAGTGAACTCTTCAGTATACAAAGACAGTGTAGACAAATGTGTGCTTTCAAATTTGTGCCAACAGGTTGCAGAAAAACTAGATACAAGTGTTATGGTGAGGTACCATACTAGTATAGTTTTGGCCATACTGTGTAATGTGCAGTAGTCTGTGAATTTTATGTAACTGTTGGGGGAAGTCTGACAGTTCGAACCGGAGCTCAGGTTATGGTCTATATGAAGCTTTGCCCTGTGTTCTCCCTGTGCCTCAAAAAGTTCCTCTGGGTTCTCCAGTACTCTCCCATGCCTCACGGACATAGGATTGTAGTAGGATTGTCTATGCTAAATTGTGTCTCTGTGTAAATGGGTGTGTGAATGATGCCTTGTGATGCACCGTTCATGGAGTATTCCCACCTCACACCCAATTATCCTTGAATAGTATCTGGGTTCACACCAATCCTGACCCTGAATTTTAATGAATGAATGAATGAATATTCAGTTGGGTTACTGAATAATTTTTAAGATCATTCTGCAAAGCTTTTAAATTAGTGACAGTAATGAGATCCCAAAATGTTTTCTTTGGATACATCAGTTGATAAATTACTGAGAATAAGTCACTGAGAAAAAAGAAAGATGCATTTCGTAAGTGCAGCAAATTCATTTAGCAGCCTCTCCATTTCCCACTGGGATCAGTCTGCCAAAGCAAAGCGTCTGTCAGTGCAGAAGCTCAATCTCGGCATTTCTACTGTTCATAACCTCAAACTGTTTAGTATTCAGAGCAGCCTGCGTTCATGATTCAACTGTTTTACCTTCAATCAAAAAGTGAAATGTGTTCTCTCTGACCCCTGTTTCAATATCCATTCATAAGGGTCTTGCTCCCTGGCAGTGTGAATATTAGCCACTTACTGTATACCCAAAGCTAGAGGCTAGCAAAACAGGCCAGTGCTACAGTATCTCCCAGAGCTGTGTGTGTGACTACTGTGTGCAATCTCTATAAAGAGAGTCTCAGCCACAGCCCCTTAGCTCATGCTGCTGGCTTCAGACTGCCAGTTGTGGCATCTCTGAAGGGGGATTTTATTGACAAGGTTTGGTAGTTATATAATTCTGGTGTGCTTAGATTTTCCGAACAGATGCAAACATGAGCATGGTCGTCCCACTGCTGTTTATTTGTCATATTGCAGAATTGTGCACCCAACCAGAAGGTATTTTCCTTTCAGTCTTGATTATTTATTACACCTTTTCCCTTCATAAGCACATCTGAGCTACATAACAGAGAGTATGTACTGTAGCTTACAGCAATTAAATTGCTGCTAACAGCTAAACCTCTTTCCAATTTCTTGTGTTTTGTATTTTTGGAAAGTAGAAAGTGTGAGGTTTACTTTCAAGCATCCCTAAAAGTTAATAATCGGTCATCCTTCATTTGAATATTTTATAAGCTTGCTAAAAATGTTCTGCCTAAAACATTACTTTTTTCTCTCTGTGTGTCTTTTGCCAGCCAAACATCAGGGAAGCAGGGAATGAATATCCTCTCTGAAGAAACAGTAGAAATCTGAAGAATTCAAATGGGTATGGGAGGAGAGAGAGAGAGAGAGAGAGAGAGAGAGATGGAAAGCCTGGGAATGCATCCTCACATGTTCAGGAGGAAAACTTTAAGATCTGTCTCCAGCTCCCCTCCCACTCTTCAACTTCTTTCAAGTTGATCTCTCCTGGGTTTGCCAAGCACAAAAGGGCTATGGTGTAATTATTGACTCGTATTTCTTGACACTTTATTTTTCCCACTTGTAGAGGGTCTTACTTTTTTCTAAAGTTTCACTAAGATCACCACCTTATACAAATAAACAGTGTGTTTTTGTTATTTTGCCACTATGTTCTATCGACCCCATCTGACTCAACAGTGCATCATTTCGCTGCATGTTGCTGTTTTCTGTCTGTTGTTGTGGGCATGTTTGTCTTTGAGGTGTTTCCATTTTCAAAATCCGCTCAGTCCAATGTTCATTCTCAGGAGTTTTGTTACAAGATGTTTGCAACCCACTTAAAACTGATCATTAAATATTGAATTACTCGCTCACTCATATTCTATACCACTTATCCAGAGTCACATGAGGCCTAGAGCTTATCCCAGGAATCTCGGGGTACTGGGCAGGGTACAGTAAGAACAGGGTGCCAGTCCATCTTGGGGAACAAACATGCACACACTCTCACAGGCATGGGGAGATCATGCAAACTGCATAAACACAGAATCATTGGTGGGAATCGACCTACCAAATACATAATCTTGGATGCATCTTCACAAAAGACGCTTTAAACAGGCTCTTTTGTTTTCTTCTTAAATGGCTTGGCAATTAGATTCAACAATGGTCTTGAAATTTATAGCAAACGTTTTCAGTTTCAAATCCTGCAGTCATGTTTCTGCAAGCAATTAGGTTTTGGTCAGGGTTTTTGTTATCTTGTCAATCAAAGAACTCTTGGGTATTTCTCAAGTTATCCATTCCCTTCAGTTGTGAACCCTTACATGCTGATAACAACAAGTAAATTGATGTGTACCCGATTCTCCACCAGAAGGGCTGAATCAAGTTCAAGTAGGCTTTATTGCCCCTTAAATCATATACAGTTAGTACACAGTGAAACAAAACAACGTTCCTCCAGGACCAAGGTGCTACATGCAACATCAATTTACAACATAAATTAACAGAGAAACTAAACTAGCTAACTAAGAGGCCTAGTTAGCTGGCTAGCAGAGACAAGACAGATAGTCCTAACATAAATTACAACATAAATTAACAAAACCTAACTAACTAAGGAAGATCACACAGAAACTGAATAATAAATAATAAACTAAATAATAAACTCAGTCACACAGAGATGCATATGCACAGTGTCCGCTTTTTTTCTACTATGTATATGTATTGTTAATTCTCTGTACATTCCTTGGTCACATAAATACACATAGTCCATGTTACATGGTGTTAATATTAAAGCAGTTTTGTAGATAGGGTTTGTATTTAGACATAAGATCAAATCTACAAAAATGGCAGTGCACTGGACCAAAAAAAAACTTATTAGCAAGTGAGCATATATAGAAAATAGACAGCTGTATCTAGTATTTCCTATAATATGATCAAATTTGGCCAAATATGAAAATACTAATACCATTTTAAATATTTTTCTAATTTTAAGCAATTGTTTCTAGAAAGAAACTCTGCCAACAGAATAAAAATTAAAGCATGAAACCTTTTCAATTATTTATTTTTAATAGGGATGGTAATCTTATACAGTACTGTGCAAATGTCTTGAGCCACCCTTCATTTCTTCATATTAAATTAAATTATGTAGATTTAACTAAAGAAATTGGAACAAATGTTTTACTGTGACAGGCTGCAAAGTGCCTAAAGATACAATTAAAAAAGTGGTTATTTATGTAACAAGCTCAGCAGCAATATTATTTCCCCTTTCATCTATTCCAACCACTCAGCATTCAGCATCACCAGTATACTAATCACCAGCCTGATCATCCGTCATCATCTGCACCTGTTTCTCACTTGATCACGCCTTAAGTTAGATTGTTTTTATGCCTGAATGATTCATAGGTCACTGTGTGGCTTATCAAACAAAACCATTCAACTAAAACTAGTCAGGTACAGTGACCGGGCTGACAATGAGAGGCAAGAACTTGCCAAAAATGAAAGCCAAAAAAAGTAGTGCTAAGAACAGAAATATAAGAGGAATAAAATGCATTCGCATTTCAATCAAACTGCACCAGAGTTTGGTAGAAGACTGAGACCAAACATGTTAAGTGTGTACACCCTTAAATCATCATGTATTCTGTGTGTGTGTGTGTATATATATATATATATATATACAGTATCTATATATATTACTGTACATATATACATCTGACTTGCAGTGTACATTACAATGTCTATGTTCTTTGTATCATATGCATCACACCCAACCTAATCTACAGTACCTGATCTTGTTTTGTGAGAGTTTAGTACACTTTTTCAGGTTCTTAAAATAACATTTTTACCATACATGAATTTTTTTTTTCATGTCATTTTTCAACTGCAGGTTGTTGCTAAATATTCTAGCACAGAAAACATTATCGCTAACAGCATGATTGATAATAGCATTAGTGCTATTGGAGTCATCAACCTTCAGACATGTGTAGATGACTGAAAAGCAATGAGTAAATTCTCTCCTTTTTTCCTTACTCTCCCTCTTTTTTTAGCTAATTCGATCAGGCCCTTAAAGATATCTGACTCCAGTAATGAGAGATCATCGAGCCTTCCATTGCAGTAACAGTGAGCCACCACCACCATCTGGAACATCATGCATACAGACGGGCAGCTATGTCTGCACACACACACTTATGCATACATACACTACCAGCCTCACCTTCAGTCTTCTAATGGTCCCCTTAAAGTCTTGTGCATGCCATTCAAGAACTGTGTAGCAATCTTCAACAGCTGGCAGAATTCAGAAAGTGCTTGGTAGGACATGTGCTCTTTCAGTTTTTCTGTCCTCTTGAGGCAGTTCTGGTGGCACGTAGACAGTTGGGAAGTCATTAGGCCACAGGGAAGGTCATTACAACAAGATGTTGCTGGAATGTTGTAAGTGCACACTCAATAGACCAAAACAGCTGGGAGGAACAGATACTGAGAAGGGAAGAGGAGAGGTATTTTCTAACACATTTTCTAACACTACTTGAGGGGCATGGGCTGATTGAGTGGCTTGAAGACAGGAAATGTGTGTTTATAAAATTAAAGTTGTGCTATGGTAAAGCCCCTCTCCTGGGCTGCTTGATGTTAAAGGGATCAGTCTGGGCGGTGTCACTGAGCCTGCCTAGGGAGTGCTGCAGCATTGGAGTAATATATTATATAGACCCACACCCTCCAGTTTAGTGTAAACACCATTTCTCATACATGAGTGTACGTGTGTGTATATATGTGTGTGCATGCAAGCAGAGCCGGCCATCAGGGATGTCACAGGTGAAATAGTGTCAGGGTAAGGACGGTCCGTGATGATGGCAGTTTTACTGTGGCCTGTAAGGCTGAATCATGCTCTAAGAATGATGAGGACTGTGGACCCTTCAGCACCCTCTCATTAACGAGTCACAGGATTCTTTCATATACAGTATCAGTATTTGTCCAAACTGCATCATTATAAAATATGTAATGCAACAATGTCATATATGAAGCAACGTTAACACAGCTTGATTTTTAAACTCACTGAGTGTCTCCTTCTTCCCCATGACCTATAATTAGATTGCCCTCTCTCAGCAGTATAGTACATTCCTATCATCTACATACTACTTCCTACCCCGCTTTTCCCATGCTCTAGCTGAGAAAAAGAGGAATAAGTCACCATAAAAAAATACAAATAATTAGATTATATTCTGTTTGATTTAACTGATGATATTTCACTTAGAGAACATGTACAGTACAGTAGTGGGAAGTTTTGAGTATACGAGGAATTCTAAGCCGCCTAAAAATTACTATACTGACCCTCAACTATGTTAAAGTATATACTGTGTTCATTACATATATTTAGGTATACTACTGGAATTTTTGGCTGTGGGCACCTGGAATTACAAATGCCTCTAAACGTTTCATCCACCAGAGGGCGGTATTCTCAAAACTACCCTCTGAGGCCTGTGAAATTGTAGCGTTTTCTTACATAAGCTATCCAAAGTTTCTTGCAATCCACAAGTGGTAATGCCATAAAGCAGTTTTTCTACTTATTTTGCCTGATGTTTTTTTAAATTATACATGTGATCATTTGTTGTCCTCAGGTTACATTTACAAAGTGCAGTGCCAGCATTATAACGAAAAATGTATCAGCTATGGACTGAACGAGCCAGTGCTTGTTTAAGCTGCTCTAATGTTGATTTCGCTCAGGACCCCACATGTGTGTAGGTGTACTCAGTCGCCCAGCATGCTTTGCTTATGCCTCAGTCCTTATGCATCAGAGTGTGTGTTTGGATGACTCATCTTAAAGTGTGACTAATATGTTTTTTTTAAATATTAAACAATGTTTAGTTGATTGTGATAGTTGTCTTTCTCTATAAGGTTCCCTTTTAAAACTCTAAGTCGTCTTTTTTGCAGTAACTGAGTAGAATCTGTACCATCAGCTTTTGTGCCAGTGGTGTGAATCGTTTTGTTGTTGTTGTTGTTGGTTTTTTTATTCATGCATGTACGTACATGTTGTTTGTTTTAAATAACAGCATGTGCAGCCACATAGAAGCAAATTGTAGGTAGGATGTTCACATTCTGTTGGATGCATTAGTGCCATTTTCTGTTTATTTCGAGTGGGAGTGAAAAAACACACACACATACACACACATACACACACACAAATCCAATATGTCGATTTTCCCCTTCCTACACCCTTCCCTTGCTCACTGGATAAGGCTGTAATACCTGCAGAGGGATTCTGATCACTCTCCCTGCACTTTACAGGCAACCAGCTTTCATCTGAGAATTGCAGTATTTTCCACAAAGAAGACGGCGAGAGAACAGGAGAAAGAGAAGAGGGATCATTCCTGCTGAGTATAAAGAGGATTAGGATTTATTCAAGGTGTCTCAGACTCTGGAGGGGAAGCAGAGATTAACCACTTCAAAATTTGATGAATAAAGCAAATATAGACCTTTCGTGTTGTTGTTTTTTCGCTTTCAATTGTAATTCTGAGTTAGGAGTCATTCAGTGAAAATGGTCCTGATATGCTGTTTGATAAGAATTAACAAATTTCCTGTAATCAGCAATGCAGAGTACAAGAACAGGGCATAAACTATAAATATTTAAACCTTTATACCAGGCTCTAGAATATCAAGTTCCTGGGCATTTCAACCCAAACAAGGTCAGCCAACAAATCTACATTGTCGAATGCCTGGATTAATGCTGGAACACAGTAATGAAACACTTAAACCATGTCATTTCAGCTTTAACGTGCTGGCTGAAATGTTGCATCTGTGTATCTCTGCATGTATGTTTGAACATGGAATTACTGATGAGATGACATCTTTGCTCAAATGGATAAACCAGCTGCCTGACCCTCATGACCACAAACACTGCCTCAAACTCTGGTACTGTGTCTCTGACATCCTCACTGAGTCAGTTCTCTCAGATAAAAGTGACACAGTTCACAGGCACACTGGGCTCTAACAACCCAAGAAAAGTAAAGCCTAAGCAAATTCATAGCAAAAAAACAACCCGATCTCAAATGATTCACTGGAGTAAGCTCTAAGACACAAGATACAGGAATGTGAAGAAAAGAAAAGCTCACTTTGATATCGTTTTAACTTTTCATATGAATTATTGCTGTAACTGTTGTAGCTACAGTAGCAATCCTTTATATACTGTACAGTACAGTACTGTAGAAAAGTCTTGAGCCACCTCTTATTTCTTCATATTAAATCACATGAAATCATTCAGATGAAATTAAAGAAATGAGAACATTTTTTTACTCTGACAGTGAGAAACATGTGCTTGGCTTAAGTTACATAAAAAATAATAAAATCTGGCTATTTGGAAGCACAATGAGGGGTGGCTCAAGACTTTTGCACTATTGCAATATTGTAATGTTAGAGCAAAGTTACAAAGCTACAGTATATTACAAGCTATATTACATGTTTTTTGTAAATTGTATGAAAAGCAACAAGATTTTGTCATATTTCATAATGCAGCCAAAGAAACATTGCATATCTAGTATATCAAAACAGTGTGTCCTAAATGTTAGAAGCTTCTCTTTGATATCTACCAAGTTTGCACCAGATTCCTGATGAAACAAGAGGACTAAAATGCTTTCTAAGAGCCCTAATGTTTATAATGTTAGCCTATATGATGTTATAGCCTATATGATGTTATCAGCCTCTCTTTAGCAGTACAAGTATTCTTGAGAGGTAAGCAAGGAGCCCTGTTGCCTCTGATAGCCTGAGGCATAAGGATACTGCAGTATTTGGATAGTTGGATCTAATGTTCCCTCGACCAAGGAGCATGCCATACGCAACACCTTACTACCTTACTCACACATATTGCAGTGCTTCCTCTGCCAGTGAACTGCTATACATTTATCAAGAATGTTAATGTGTTATTTGGAAGTGTGGGTGGAAACATATATCAGAGTAACCAGACACCAGATAAATATGAAAAAGAGGACATCACTCTTGGAGTTTCATTTAATAATCTGAAATTTTGTTCAGTTTTCTATTCAACGTTATCCATTTTCATTCCATTTTCATACAAACAATTGCCTTTAAAAGAATGAGAAAAGTGAATATCAGCTATTTTTCAGCTATTTACCACCGATTGTCCTTGCAGTGTCCCATGTGTGTTTATTGTAATCCCTAGTTCTCACCCTATGCTACTATTTGCACCACATGATGGTAATTCAATCATCAGATCATTATACTCTACATGAGCAAAGGAAGAACAAGAGGCGATCCATGACATGCTATTCTATGAAGAATGTGTCATCCGTCAGTTATGGTTTGATGCATCGTACCTTAAGGCACATGTTGTCCAGGTGATATAACAGTTAAGAGAATTAAAAAGAAGGCTATTTACATACAGTATTTCAATGGTATTTATAATAAGTAATATGTCACCATTTTTATAAAATTGATTAGATTAAATGTTAGATTTTGGAATTGAACCAAGCAAGTCTAGGTTAAAGTTTTATATTAGTCCATCTGGGAGTCAGAAATCTTCGTTAGTGCAATATCTCAAAAGCAACTATGTAAAAATAGGGATAGTATGGAGTTACCGTCATCAGATAAACTGACATGTTTGCATTGATCCAAATATGGTCAAGGTACACAACACTATTTGGGTAAAAGTTTGTGTACACCTTATATTACATTTAAGACATTTGACCAAGGCCCTGATCCAGAGTGACTTACAGTATGTTTATCCCATTTATACATCTGAGCAGTTGCATTCAACGGCCTTGCTTAAAAGTCCAGCAGGGGGAGCTTGGCAGTGATGGAATTTAAACTTACAACCTTCTCATCAGTAGTTTAACATGTTAACCACTGAGCTAACACTGCATGCGATCACACCTAATCATCAAACCCATTTATGGGCCTTTCATATGGGGCAAACTAAACTGTAGCATTAAGATTTCCCTTGGTACTGGAACTGACCCATGGCCCAAAGCATGTTCACATCCCAGTGCCTTTGTGCACAAAGCTATAACTAAATGAAGACTTGTTTGTCAAGTTTGGAGTACCTTGGAAATGAACTGGAACTCAAGGCCTCTTCACTCAACATCAGTACCTGAGCTCACTGATAAATAAATCAGAACATAAATCCCCACAGCCATGCCACAAAATCTTGACTGAAGTGTCATATGATATGTTCACCATTCACAATTTGGAGTAATCGGCAGGTAACTGTCAAGTGTTTGTTTTTGGGTTTTTTTTTCAAAGACATAATGGTGGTACAAAATAAAATTTTATTTTAATGAAATTTCTTGTGATCGAAGGCATAATACCAACCAACTAACAATATGGTGACAAGACTCTTAGCTGCAGTAAAATATTTGAATGGCATGAACATTTTAGGAAGGCGGTACTCCCATAAATGATGATACCATGTAAGGTGGCTTGGAGTCTACTGCAATCATTCCCATGAACATTTAGAGAGTATAACGTCTGATCCTTAAATGCCTCTGCCTGTGGGAACTGTACACACAATCATTCACAATTACCACTTGCACAGTACATGAATTCGGCTGAGAGTTATGTTCATTATCCTCTGTACAGTCCTGACAAGCCATTTCCACATTTGTGCCAAAGGAGTTCCTGGGAGGCCACGAACTCCTTTGGCACAAATGTTACAGGTTACCGACATGAAGCAGGCAGTCTGACCATGGATCCGGCATACAGAAAATAACTTTCTACATTAGTGTAGCAGGGGATTATATAGATGTAGTTTTTATTCTCGTAACTGTGTTCTGTTATTCTGCACAATTAAAAGTCCAAGTTTGAGTTGAACAACCCTCTCATGTTTTTTTTTCCCCTATGATATTTCTTGAATGTTTGATTTTTTTAATTCCATCCTGTGAAGCACCTTGTAAGGAAATTAAATTTAGTCAATGAATATGTGCGTAGCATGACCTTTTCTAATTTTTCAGAAATGACTGTATTACAATGATTTCAGTCTGCAGGACTGGCTGTACAAAGCTTAGTATCACTGCTGAAATGAAATGATGACAACGAGCCTTTGTAAGCATCTGGAAGCAGTTATGGATTCTTTTTTTCCCCTTGAGGGCTGAAAAAAGATTAGGAGAACCCCTAAGGGACACACACACACACACACACACACGCACACAGAGAGAGAGTGATCTGGTTAATCAGAACTGAAGGTGTGATGATACACCAGTATGGTATATCGGATCAGCAAAAGAGTAAAGAACGCCAACAATCTGTTACAGTACAAAACTTTGCTTTGTTAGAAACTGGAAACCAAATTTTAATTCCTGAACATCATGAGGAGTTATATTGCCCACGGGAAAGTACTAAAAAAAAAAGGACCCCAGTGAGTAACGGCCATTATGAGGAAGCAGTTAAAACTACAGTGGAAAGGATGAAGAGCTGTCTAAATTCATCTTTACTTTATTTATAGCCGATTTGCTCAGACCTAGCATTTAGCAAAGGGTAGAGTCTCAACATCATTCAAATTTAAGACTGACCAGGTTGTGTAATTTGAGAGAAGAAGTAGGAAACCAGCATATAAAGGGCAGCAAGGGGGGCATGTGTGTGTGTGTGTGTATGTGTGTGTGTTTTCGGGGGGGGTAATGAAAATAGCTGTGAGTTTGCTTAGTAAAAATGTCATCTTGGAAATTGTTCACGATTGAGCTGGAGTAGAGTGAGATCTGTAGAGATGTACCAGTTACATTTATTTTGATCACTTTTTTGTGCCTCAAACTTTATCTTCTTTCAGCATTAGCTATATAACATCAATGACAATAAACCTAAATGCTCTCTGACAGCTTCAAGTGATAACTTAATCAAAGAAAGAATATTGGAACAAAGTTAGCTTTTCACTTCCCTCTGCACAAATCTGACCTGACAGACATATTTTGATTTTTCACACAGAGAGACAGAGATAAAAGAAAAGATGAATAGGACTGAACTGAGAAAGAAGGGGGAAAAGTTGAGTCGTTTCTTTTTAGGCTGGATGCAGGGCTGGGCTTTAGATAAACGGGGTGTGTTTTTCAATAAGAGTCAGGAGGTGGATTCTCACAGCATTTCAGGGAGTACAGGGTGTCCCTTTCAGGTCTGGTTGGTCCGCCCCCCTTCATGAGAATACCCTGCACAGACCTTCGGGTCCCTAAATGCGGGAAAGGCTGTGAATGGAGAACTAGACAAGGAGACTGCAGAACATACAGGCAACATGAGAGTGCTTCATTTAGCCCTGTGTGCTGTACTGACCCTGCTAAGTCTGCCTCAGGCAAGCCATGGAGGTAAGACAGTCCAAGTTCAAAAATAAGCTTTAATCAAAGCCACACCGGGGCTCTGTCTGAAATCATACTTTTCACTTTTTTCTATGCAAACCTCTCTTTCCGTTCCTTTCCTGATTCTTGAGTATGATTTAAATAAGACTGCATAAAGATGCATGTGCTTTATTTTCTGCTTACTGTCAAATGAATTATGTGAAGTATGAATGGACTACAGGTAGCACTGAGTGTCTATATTCAGATACAGAATTTATTTTAATGCTATATGAAATGTATGAATATGAATGTATATGAATGTAGATTTAAGGAGGTGCTTGGGGATAGCTGGAATATGAGAATCAACAGAATGAGAGGGATGTAGTGTGAGTGTGACTGGTGTGAGCTTACTCTAGGAAATTGTACAAATATTACAGTTAAAGGTGAAGTCAAGGTGTCAGAGTTGGCAGGAGGTGCCTTTATATCCTAGTCAAAGGCTTATTCATTCACACAGGGCAAATAGAAGAAAAAAATAAATGAAGAAATACAATGCTGCCATAGTACTATGTGTAATTCATCTTTCTCTCTCTCTCTCTCTCTCTCCCTCCAATTAAGTTTGTTTTTCCAACCAGAGGTTTCAGCATCAACTAGAGTAGGGGGTTTGACGGTGGAGTGT
>JAOVVA010000010.1:3908625-3922080 GCA_028565275.1 Leiocassis micropogon
GGGGGGGGGGTGGGGGGGGGGGGGGGGGGGGGGGGGGGGGGGGGGGGGTGCGGCTGCGGACATCCGGTAAGGTTCTCAGAGTTGGAACTCCATCATAGCCAAGAGCTTGTGCTTGCACAAGGCTAGGCTGAATGAAGAGAGCCTTTGAGAACTGCCTGAGAAGCACAGATCTCCACTCACTGCATTCTGGCATGAACGGCTCTCAGAAAAGGCTTTGAAAGCCGCATTTCAATTCGAAAGAAATCTAACTTGGTATTGAAGTGAACTTTATGGAGTCAGGCTTCAGATCATTAGGTTGGCAGCAGATCGAAGCTCTAAAAGGAAATCTGTATAGCAGAGTGAATGTTTAAATCAGTGCCGAATGGCAACTTCATTGCTCAGCAATTGTTCCAAGTGGAACTAAAATCTTTTTTGGGTTAAGAGGTCTATTCGGGATTTGTATCTACAGTATGTGTGTGGCTCCGTTCATGAACCATAAGACATCTAGTGAACAAATGAACAGTTCATAAAGCACCTGGAATGCTTCAAAATGACCTCGCTTTCTGGAAACTGTTTATATCTTCTTACTACATCGCCACATGAGCACTGTCTAAAAAGCTTTGGAATGAAACAGAGCTTCTGTGAAGGCGGCGCAGCCATGATGCGTGGAATTAGATCAAACCGACAGCATGGGTGTGGCAATCACATACAGTACTTGGATCTCAGATGTGTGTGTGTGTGTGTGTGTGTGTGTGTGAGAGACTGTGCTCTAAAGTGATGTCTGGTTTGTTAGTCTGTCATGACTACGTGATGACATTTGGTCTTGCTGGTGATGTCATTTCTGCATACATTTATATGTCAGGTTATATTGATGATCACAGAATGTAAACCATCTGACACACAACATGAACGGAAGTTCTCTTTAAATGAACAGTTTTCCATCATTTTATAGAACAGTGTAGCGCTTTAAGCAATGGCTATTGTGACTAAACAGCTTCACCGAATCGAAAGAAAATTAGGGAAATGAGTATGAAATGTGTGAGAAAATATGTGTAAATCAAAATGCCCAGATTGTCCCTGTAGTGGAATGTTATGTAACTCAGAGAGAGAGCCCAGTTCTTTTGTTTCACCTTAGTTATTCCTTTGCTATGTCACTGCAGAAACACTCAACACAAACAAAATTTCTGCAGGCAAGTTTTTGAGGCTATACAAGGAGTGTGTGAGGGAAGAAATAGGCAGCAGTGGAGAAGGAGACAGAGACTGAACTGGGGACTTGGCAGAGTAAAAGTGTTAAAAATAACTCTATATACGCCAATAAACAAAATATCTGCAAGAATTTGAATGTGATTCCGTAATAATTGACAGTTGATTAATCGTGACCTGCGTCTCTCGATCAAGTTTGTTAATGCACACACATATGCACATCAGACACTGAGGGTAAATATTTACGAATGCATTTATCTTTGCCAATTATAATCCGTGCTGCAGGCTTCCTTATATCGCTCATGCATATATGGAAGATGTAGCCTTCTGTCCAATTTATAGACATTTCAGACTGCAGATTGTACCCCATGCTTGAGGCGACTTTCTGGATATAGATGCAGTGTGGCACAAACAGCCTTTCCCAAAGTAGATGCTGAGCTCAGTGTCACAAGATATCAGGTTACATTTACAGCAACGTTCTCAAATAAGTCAATAAACCCTACATATATAGGTTTAAAATAGGTGTAAGTGTCATTTTGCCAGTGATGCATATGAAATCAAATCAATGCACTATTGCAGCAGAATGAAGTGGATTGACATGCCACTGTGGTGTGAGTGAATACAGCTTACGAATTAGCCTTAATGAGTTGAGATTCATGACGGAGCATATTACTCACCCATCTGAGTAAGATACACTTCAGCCTGTTGCTGTGGAGACCAGTAGAGTGGAGCTATTCAGTGTATTTTCTGATTCATCGTCACGTACCGTAGGGTTTGGAATATAGGTGTGGTTTGTGAGCAAACTGTCCACTCATAAAACTGACATAGTAGTCGATGGAACAAAAGACACCCTGTTCTGTGTTTGTGTTTCGGGATTCTAAAGTCCAACATTTTCCAAATTTATCGATTAGTTGTTGTTAAGTTTCAGTCAAAGTACATACTGCATGTTTATTTGAGACACAGTCCAAGTGATACATTTTCTTATATTAATTAGTAATTAATAAATAGGTGGCATTGTGGCTTAGTGGTTAGCACTGTTGCCTTGCACCTCCAGGATCCTGGTTCAATTCCCACCTTGGGTCTGTGTGCGTGGAGTTTGCATGTTCTCCCCTTGCCTTGTGGGTTTCCTCTGAGTACTCTGGTTTCCTCCTACAGTCCAAAGACATGGAGATTATGCTAATTGGTGTTCCTAAATTACTCGTAATGTGCAAATGAGCATGTCAGTGTATGTAAATGTGTGTGCTCCGCGATGGATTGTCACCCCGTCCAGTTGTGTACACCACTTCGTGACATGTGTTAGTCCTCTGGGATTGGCTCCAGGACCCCCCGTAACCCTGTATACAAGATAAAGTGCAATAGATGAGTGAATGAGCTAATAATTAAATGAACTGAGAATATTAAAACAACTAAATATATTAAAGAGAAAATAAGATAAAAAGAACTATTTAAAAGTATAAAATCAATTTATCCTTTATAATTGAGATTACTCAGGTACTCTCAAAGGATTTTGTTGGACCAGGGGAAAACTATTTGTTAACCATTTTAATGAAGAAAAAAAGCCTTAATAAATAAAAAAATATATAGAAAAATATATTAAAAATACATTAAAATCTAAATTCTATAGTCTCTAACCTGTGAAAAATTTGAAGTTTGAATGAAACTGTGATCTGTAGCATGAAGCGCATGATCCTTTTTCACAGAAATAGAGCTCCAAATATGGCTAAAATGCCTGATTTTTGTGGCTTCTTTCTCATGCACTGTATATTTAAGTAGTGTAATTATATAACCTTTTTTATAAATAGAAAAATCATTTTTATTAGTCATTGTGACTTAAGATTTTGTGCACTTTAAAAGTGCAAATGGCACTTATCATGTGACCAATGGGACCTCTATACAGTATATTTAACTCCATAGGTTGCACAGAAGATGGCCTCAGGTGTGCAACTGAGTATGAGGCAAAATTATTAAAGTGCCAATTTACACACTATAAATATTTCACAACAATCACATTTTTACACCACAGTGAGTTGTGTTATTCTCCATTAGCTGTAACTCAGACCCAGCCCAGAATTTTAGCTATCAAAGGCTATCAGAGGTTTTTCTGCACCAAGGAAAATAACAGCAATTTGTCCTATCACAAAATCAACCTCAAAGAGCAATACAGTTAAACTGTTATGCTATTCCCTCTTAGTGACCATTTTAATTGCTCTTGTTAAAAACAGACGATGCTAATGCAAAACATAGAACAGCGAAAGAGTGGAAAGGAAAGGATTCCTTGCTGAATTGGAAATAATACAGAACCAGGTGTCGGAAACGTTGCATGTCTAGAGCTCTGTTACTGAAGGAATGCTGTGAGGATGTCTGTAGCTTCGGCCACAGAGAGAGAGAGAGAGAGAGAGAGAGAGAGAGAAACAGAGAGAGACACAGAGAGATGCAGATGCTGGGTGTGGCAGTCAGAGGCTGTGTTTGTATTACAACTAAATACATCTGTCAGCTCACACTTTAGAGCCTAGCACAGACCCACTTTTCAGACATCATGACTGCAAACATGGTAACAAAAGCGGTATTCACTGCTGGTGATCCTCATCATATATACAGTATCAATCCAGTCTCATGAAAAAAAACACAAGTACCACTTCACTGAATTTCAGACATTGGATTTTATTTTTTGCTAACCCCAATCCTAACCTTAATCTACTAAAAGAAGGAGAAATCGAATGAGCTAGCTAGTGTTACTGAAGCAATATTGCATATGAAGAGTGTGGTTATGCCGAAGTGCAGCACAGCTTTGATTCGGCTGTAGGCACAAACCAGAGGTTCAAGTGCTACAGGTAACCATAGCCATGCAATATTCATTATAACAACACGAATGTGAGTGTGACATTAGTTTTAACAGTTTTATGAATAAGAAATTAAAATTGAATAGCATTGACATTTCAGGGGGTTTTTCTTTGTTTTTGCTGTGCTAGTGGAAAAAAATCGAGAAGCCCATCAACTAGCTGACTAGCTAGCTCAAATTGATTTGTAAACCTCTGTTAAATGTGCTTCCAGTCTCCCTTTTCATTTTGATCTGATGGGCTTTCATATTTTAAATCAAATGTTATACTTCTGAAGAAAACATATCGTTAGACATGTCTGCTGATGATTATTTTAAACCAGGAAGTGGAATTGTATGAAGCAAACATTGACAAACAAAGTGATACAAACAGTGAAATGTCTCAGTGTGGTCATTGAAGCACTTTTGGAATGGCACTCGACCAATCAGAATAGTGAAATCGAACTAACCGTTGAATAATGTAGATCATTTAAGTGTTGCAGATAAGATTTGATCTGATAAGCAGGGATTCTACACGCTATACTCTAAGCTATTGAGAGCTTCCACTTTATCAAACTTAATCATTTTATGTGTATCTCTGACAAATGATCAGCTTTATTAATCTTAAAGCGGCATAGCTAGAGTCCATTGGCTTGTTTGAGAACTTTGAGTCAAATGTAATCTGATCTGTTGTGACAGCAAGCTCAGCATCCATTTTAGGAAAGGCTGTTTCTGCCACACTGCATTTATATCCAGTTAGCTCTCCTTAAGGGTGCTTTGTTTGTTCCTCTGCTAGAACTCTTAAAGTTTGTATGATGAACTATAGAAGGGAGTGCATCTCTATAAGAAAGGAAAGCTAAGTCTGGAAGGATGGTCTGATAAATGCCATGCTTGTTGATAGCGGATTCCTTCAAAACCTAATAATGATGGTACCATCCTGTAATTGTGAAGATAAATGTTAATGGTGTATGACCAGCACCTCCAGGGTCAGGGTTTGATTCCCGGCCAAGCTCGATTCCCGTCTCTGTGCATGGAGTTTGCATGTTCTCCCCGTCCTGGGTGGTTTCCTCCCATAGTCCGAAAATATGCAGGTTAGGCTAATTGGCGTTCCCAAATTGCCCATAGTGTGTGAATGTGTGTGCGATGGATTGGCACCCTGTCCAGGGTGTACCCTGCCCTGTGCCCTAAGCCTCCTGGGATAGGCTCCAGGCCCCCGCAACCCTGAATACAGGATAAAGCGGTATAGAATGATAGGGTGTATGACCAGAATGCACCACTGATGGGTGCCTGTGCTTTGCTGGATAATTAAATCTCAAGCTGTGTCATGGCTTCGTTTCCATCTAACTGCAATTGTAATAAGATTAGGAAGGCACGTTTTTGGTGATGGTAAGTAACCCAGCTGCTCCTACAGGTAGAGTCCTACCAAGTGAAAAAAAACATTCAGTCATCATCAGGAGATAGCTGTGTAGATATTGTAACAAAACCTCATATAGAGGGAAATTATTTCTCTACTTACTAATAAGGAAACTAGGCCAGCTCCTGACTTGTTCTCATGAGGATTTGTTGCAGAGCAACAGCATCATCACATGGAACAGCCTGAGGCATAGTTATGCTGCTTGCTTGAAAATGATTTAGACAGTAGTTATGGATCTGTTTTCTTTGATGCCATATTGAATCTTAGGCTACTGTAAATAAGTGTACCAGCCCTGATCTAACAGCATCAGCTTCAACACTGTTCTGACACAAAATGTACAATGTCTGTACTGTAAGAAGTTACCTCAGGTTCTGAAAATGTCCTCATACCTCTCTCATACAAAAAAAAATGCTGTAAAAATCAAGTTAGATATGCTTCTTAGCCTAGTCTAAATTGTAATCTAAAACCAGTGCCACATGATTAAATTTTGAACTGGTTTGAAGGAATTGCTATCTGCTGGGAGTAATGCACAGCTGTAAACATATTTAACCACAAGCACTTTTTAAAGCACAAATTTGCATTGGAGGATGAGGTGTTTTGGGACGTTTGCAAATATCTTTTCACGCGCTTGCTCCCCAGAGACAGAAAAGAGCTAAGGAAAGGGATAAGACTCAAACACCTTATATATTATCAAATAGAGTGCTATGGATAAATATAGTTGAAGCTGAATAGAAAAAAGAAACAACTCTATAAAGGGTCCCTAGATAGAGTTATATGGGAGCCAGTGCACACACTGACTCCTGTATTCATGGCCAGAGTCATGTCGTCATTGAGAATGTATGAGGGCTTAAAATAAACTAGAGGAAAAGGCAGGCCACACGCTCGACTCTGAGGAGGACGAGTTGCTGAAATGCCTCTGCGTGTCTGCTTCAGGCATTGGTGAAAAAGCAGCCTCTCCTAGAGAAAGACTGCTACTAGTGTTGTCTTTTTTTATATATCTGTCAAGCACTGATAAGGCCTGATTTTAAATGTGGCTGGCTTTAAATATGGCTGCATGTGGCACAAGCATCATGCATAACATCATGCAGATATAGGCCAAGTGCTTGGGAATGCTGGGAGATGGGGGAAAAATGTGACTTTGTTTGTGGCACGGTTAGGCTAGTGTAAGTCTCCTAGGATTATCACAAACAACAATGTTCACAAAAAATGATACAAAAAAAACATTGAGGGGGCAAACTGCTTGAAATTTGCAGAAGTGTATAGGAACCCAATGAACTACGCTTTGCAACTGAGGTGAGCAGAAAGGCATAACAAAATGCACAATATGTCAAACAATGAGATGACTTAATAAGAGCAGAAGACCATATCAGGTTCTACTACTGCCATCCAAGAACAGGAACATGAGGGGAAAGGGAACACATGTTCAACAAAATAGACAATGTGAAGATTAGAAATATGTAGCCTGGTGTTGTTGCCAGCATCGTATCTAATGATACTATATGATATCCCATATTGTTGCACCTAATATAGAATAGTAAATCACAGAAAGATGTTTATATCCCATGAATCAATGCCGCAACATGTGCAGGTGAGTTAATTAGAAGGCAAGTCAGCTGCAAGCAAGCCCAAGGACCTGCATAGACCTTTTATTTATGTGTCCCTCTCTTCAATTCACCTGTAATGGATTCAGGACCACATGTATGTACGTGAGGAGACACAGTGTAAAACATCGCTCTGAGACCAGGAAATGTGCTCATTAATGCTCAGTTTGCTAACACTGGAACTCAACAAGCAAGCTGCGCCTGGGATCTGTACTCTGAAATGCACTCGGAGAGAAATTAAATTGCAAGTTAAAAGGTGCCGTGACGTGGAAGTGTTAACGTGATGTGTTAACCAAGGGGCAACCTGCAGTTCTGAAAATGAGTCCAACATGGAAGCACAAAGTATGCAGTTCCTTAAATGACCTGTAGTTGCTGGCTCCAAAATTCTATGTCAATCCCCTCATGTTACAAAACAAATAAACATGTTTACAGTCCGGTCCAATAAAAAAAAAAAAACTTTGTATCACATTGTCTTACAAAAAGACGTTATCAACAGTCTCAGGTACATTTTGTACAATTAGGTAAAGTTTTATCTCTTTACATTTTACTGAGCATGAATATAGGAAAGATTGCATGTTGTTGTATCCACATCACATAAAACTTACTATTTAGATTTTTATGAGTTTCATAAAACTCACACAGGGTTTTTCATGCAGAATGCAGCATGATTACAGCACAAACACCTTTGTGTCTGTGGCCCACAGAGTTAGAATGGATGAGTGGATAAACTAGATATTTAAAATGCAGATCTCAAAGGAAAATGATGCACTGCCTTTCATTTTCCTCTTAGATCAGTCACAGTTCCATTAAGCTTTTCATTTAAAAAATAAAAAATATATATTTTCAATCAAAGTCACTTAAGGTGAACTAATTTAGAGATTTTTTTTTGTTAAAAAATTGAGCCTGGAGATGGCGAATAATCAAATCTGCATCAGGAAACATCATCATATAATAAGATGAAAACAAAGGCCTTATGCAAACTCCTCATACAGGCTTACAATATTGTCGATGGATTGTGACCTAAATAGTTATAAATTACCATTTTATTATGTACCACATAGAAATTCATACGAATCAACAGTATACCTTAGCCCTGGATTGTATTAATTCTTTGCATGGAGACCACTCACTGCTGCTGAGGATGCCCCCAAGTTTTCTGCTTAAAGATTGATAACTAAGGACGGTTCCACTTAACATTCATGAAGATGGCTTTGGACAGTTTTTCTGTGACAGCTTGTGACTGTAATCGATTGAACAGTTTTAGGACTGAAACTGCCATCAACAGCTATATTAAAATTTCCATCAGTGAACAATTTCGACCTTATAGAGCAAAGTTACACAAGTGATTTATGTGTGGTCACAATATCTCCTATCAACCAGATGAGGGTGGCTTCCCCTTTGACACTGGTTCCTCTCTTAGTTTCTTCTTTATGTTTTAAACTTACCACCACCACCTCCAGGCATTGGAGACAAACCCAAAAATTATAAATGTATAATTTTTGCAATTTATATGTTAAAGGCTCTGTACAAATACAGCTGATTTAAATTAAATTAAATTAAATTAAATTACAGTAACCCTGTCCAGGGTGTATCCCGCCTCATGCTTTAAGTCTCGTGGGATAGTTTCCAGCAGTATAGACAATGAGTGAGTGAGTAAATTACAGTATACTGGACTACTAATATTTACAATATACTGTATAGCACATATACTGTACCCAATTGAAATATTGAACTGAGTTTATTTCTAAAACTTGCAGCAAATTATATGTATATATTGTTTATCATTAATTTATTAATTATTTATTGTTTTTTATTAATTATTTATATAGTTATGGGTTCTTAGGAACTTTAAAGAAAGCCCTTTGGATAGTAAAACAGTTGTTGGGTTATACAGAGGACTTTTAAGTTCTTGAGGTCCCCCTAAAAGGACAATTCCTCTAACCATAACCGATTTCGGCTTTATTCCTTCTAAGAGCAGAACAGCAATGTAGTTAGCATATATTGTATGATTATTTTCATATTGGATGGACCAAACTGGCAGCACAGGCTGGTTGGTTGTGATGTTAACTGACACACACTTGTCATTTCACACAAGAGACTGAGATTGACTCAGGGCTACATCCATGAATAAGACAGCTTTTCATTGGTATTCAAACAATATTTTGCCCTCAGCCCAAGCATCATAAGTAGAAGGCATATTCAAATGAATATCGTAGCATACAAGCTGGAGAAAATGAAGGTGAATTGTTAAGAATGTGTTTGTTCACTGGAGAGGAAAATGAGGCTATTAAGCAAGTCTATTTGAGCAATTCGGACTTATATAACAAATTGTAAATATTATGTTTGGACATTAGTGATGTGCATGGCATATAGAACAGCAACGGTAAAGCTTTTTTAAAGCCAGATGGTGCAAATGCTTTTTTGTCATCTGAGATGCGGCTTAAAATAGAAATAAATAAACCTGTTATAAAAAGTGTCATGGGCAGTGAGAGTCACTGTGCTGCAGACAGCCAACGCCCTTAACTGGGAGCCAAACCATCTGGCAGTGTGAGGGGATCCCGCTTCTGGAAACAACTGTTACTCAATTACGTCTGCTACTGACTTTGGCAAACTTCTCTCCTTTTTTGGTAGTTTTGGACGGACATTTCTTTATGCCTTTTCCCTTGGGTAGTTTCCATGTGTGTACTTTTTAGAGCTGCAGTCGTAAGCCAGGACAAAGCTTCTTTCTTGTAGTAGTCTAGTGACAAATAACCTTGCTTTCTTTGCACAGTTTTCCTATTCCACCCTGCTGAACCACCCATTTTCTGTCTGAGGTGGGATCGCCCACTACCTTGTAAAAAATCAAAAAAAAGAAATGCTCTTTCGTAAAAACCACCTTAAAGTCTGGCAGGATGAGGGAAGTCATCGTTTAAATCCTGCACTCATCCCTAGGCCTGTTTGACAGAGAAGACAGAGGTGTGTCCACATGTCTACTTTCTGCTATCATAGCCTTCTCAGTCTGATGACACAATTCAGAGCGCATGTTTGCCCCAAGCACAGAATTTAATGTCTTAATTTACTCTAATGTTCACGTATTAAGGGGAAATTAGTGTGCTTGAAGTGGTGTTTAGGCTCTCAACTACCACATGGCCCTATGGAGGGACAAAGTAATACATGGACCGACAGACCACCACTGAGGCAAATAAGCAGACCACAGGCTATAATTTGACTTGAGCACATTCACACATATATCTTAATTTAAGAGCTTTTCTAAGTGGCATACAAATGGCATTATTTTGGCATACAAATTCAAGTTTTCTATAGCTCCTCACACATCTGTACAGGATTCGGGCAGAAACATAGATGCATACACACGGATGCACAATAGCTTCTACACAATGCTACAGTATATTTACCTTTACCTAAAGGAAAAGGTTTTAGTTTCAGTAACATTGAGTTTGTACATGCACAATAATTTGGGCATGTGTATAATTTAATTGCAACACAATGTGAAGAGCCGTGCTGTTCGTGTGGTATATTGGGCTGATAGCAGAACTGCAAGCAGTAGCTGAGTGGAAGGGTGGTGCCATCATTTCTGTGGTTAAACACACATACACACACATTCAGAAATGTCTACTTGTCATTATCTTTGATCAATGACACAATCTTTTCTATTCATTTACCCAGACTAAAAGATTCTCTCTTATTATGACAAATCAGCTTGTGAGAAGTTTCTGTGGCTGCCAGATGTTTAGCGGTTTGTAGAATTGCTGAGGAAAGGCTAACAAACTCCAGACTGGCTGAGATGAAATGGAGCAAAATGACCATGAAACATGGAAACAGTTTTGTAACACACAGTGCTTTATTGACACATTCACAAAGCCATTCAAATGCATTTTTATTTAATGAAATAGGGCTTTTGTTGACTGACCTGTTTCATTTGGGAAAATATAGCATAATAACAAATTATTAATACACTTTCTTTACCCAGAGGTGCTTCACATGGTAGCAGACATCCCACAAAACTCATTACAGAGAGATCCCCCTGGACATCAGTATGCCCCCAACATGTCCAACCATTAAATCTACCATGGGCAATAGAAGAAATTGCGGCAAATGGTGCAGTGGGGGAAATCTGCTATTATTGTATTATATTCATCAATTTTTTAATGACTCTACTCTGGTGCTGAAGGAAACTAAACTGGACAGATGATGAGAAAGAGAGGGAGAGAGAGAGAGAGAGAGAGAGAGAGAGAGAGAAAGAGAGAGAGACTTTAAATGTTAACCCCTGGCCAAGAAAAGTGGTTCACTTAATACAAAGAGAGGCACATCAGCATGTGCTCTTAAAACAACAAAAAAGTAATTTACAAGCATCAGGAAGCTTCTATAAATATGCGGGAGTCTCCCAGAGCTTCTGGGTGAGGTGGGATATATCTGTCGTTATTGTCGTTTATTGTCGTTATTGACATTCAGGCATAACAATGTTTAAAATTAAGATAGAGAAATGTCTAGTAACAACTGGCTGTTTTGTTAGAAAATATCTCAACGCTGCTTTTGCCCATAGTTGATGCTAAGTAAGATGTGTAAAATGCATCTGTGTTAAATAGCTTGAAATATGTATGAACTAACTTGAGTTAGCTAGGAAAGCATCACATGTTTACTGCATGTTTCAAATGCACTGGTTCAGAATGCAGTATCAATATTGCTTTCACGAATTTGAAGAATTTAACTAGTAGAGTGTTTTCTTTTATGAAGAAATGTCACAAAGTGAGGACTATGAATTGATGAAATCATGACCTCGTGTTCAGTGAGAGGAAAATTGATGATCTATGATAATCTCACTATTATCTGTCTGTTCCTCCAAGGAGACAGGTTAAGCTCAGATGAAATAAAAGGCAAAGCAACATGTTTAATAAGCAGGCGGCGTGTGCTAGTGGCTGCTGATCCGGTTTCTCCTAATGAATGCTAATAGATCTGCCTGAATGTATGTCCTTCTCCATCTTGTCCCCGCCGCTGAAGCAGGCACACCTCAGAGCTTGCTATTAAGTGACCGTGAAATTAGAAATCACAAATTAGAAGCAAGAAGTATTGCTGTTCTAAATGTGATGGAATACATCGGAATACAAATTTTAATAATGTTAAAGAGATTCGCAAATTGGTACCTTGCACCATTCGTTGGTAAATTATGTCTAATAAATAAGGTGTTTTCACCTCTTTAAGAAGAAACATGCTGTATAAACATTCACGGAAAGCTGTTAAAAGTCATGTTAGCTATGATGGAATACTGGGTTTGCCAGTAGTTTGCATCTGATTAAAAATGCATTTACTTTTTCACTATAGAAACCAGCTTGAAATTCTTAGAAAGGTTACAGGAATATACAGAAACATTTGCAACAAGATATTTGTGGCATATGGCATAGTATTGTAAATATGATCTGCGCCGAGTCAAATTGTTCCTGCAAAAGTAATAAGGAATGCTGATGGCATTGCTTTTATATTCCCTGTGTACACAAGTAATGTTCAGTAAGTGTTTGTGCAAAACAATTCTTTATTTGTCTACATGCAAACAAAAAATGTGTAAAAAACATTCCCTGCTTTTTGCCCTTTTTTATTTTTGTCTTGGTCCAGTTTAAACATGCCAATTAGATTTTCCCCAATTGTGACTTCATATAAGGAGATACCCTTCAGCTTGTTGCTCAGCTCTGCTGCTCTCTGTTGAGGCGGGGCTCAGTAGTAGCTCATTTGCATGCACACTAAATCGGTGCATTACCTAATGGGTATTTCATTTGGAGTATGATGAACTTCAGGAAACCTCTGAGACCTGTGTTCAAGAAAATCAAAATATGGGACCTACTATAAAAAAAAAACATATATAATCCTTACATGTGGTAAGATTTTTGCTTTTATGCAATGTCTTGTAGGATGATGTGCAGTTTATTTGCTAGTGCTTCACCCTGCCTAGGGGTTTGAAAGACCACAGACCAAGGTTTGACCACTAAAAAGCATAACAATGTAGGAGTAACAATGTTTAATGAAAGATTTAATGGGACATGTTTATAGGAACTATTAATATATTTTTTTGTCATGTTTGGGGATGTTAGATGTTGAAAAAAATGCTTTCTCTCAGTAGCAATAATGTGATGATAAAATAAGTAAAATACTGTAAGAATAAAGCATTTAACGCCTAAGCATGTATACATTTTTAAGAAGCTGGTTATTATAGTATCAGACCAATGATGTTATCTTAGAAACAGAAGAACACTAAAAGTGGGAGGGTGGAGGGAAGGGTGTGGACTTATAACAGCTAGTGACAGCAGACAACACGCAGATGCACAGGATTGACTGGGTTGTTTATAGATTTGCTTCAGTTCCTCCTAATCATTCAGATTATTCAATTCAATTCAATTCAATTCAATTCAATTTTATTTGTATAGCGCTTTTAGCAATTGTCATTGCCGCAAAGC
>JAOVVA010000010.1:3922180-3950886 GCA_028565275.1 Leiocassis micropogon
TAGCTGATGTTAATTGATGTTAATATGGAGTCCAGTTAGTTATTGAAGACTCAGGTAGACTTGTAGGAAGTTCCAGTTCTGTACTATCGAACTGTCAAGTCCCCAGTTCACAGTGAACTCATTCATAAGCAGTGGGTGAAAAGAGCACCACCAACAGGCCCTGACATTTCCAGCAGATTGTGGCCATTTGTTGTCTTCTGCAAATTGTTCTAGGTTATATTTCTGTATCTTTTTATCTCTCCCTTACATGTTATAATAGTCCTAATGTTCATAATTGAATAATTGAATAAATTCAAACAAATTCAATACCATGAGATACAGTATAAGGTATAAGTCAATCATGGAGCTGAATCCCCCAAGATCTGTAACAGTACATCTGTGATTTTGTCTACATAATATTCATTGATGTTTTCTATGTGCAGCCTTCTGCAGGTAGTGCAAGCATCCGACTTCTAATAAACATCTTCCACAGAACAGCCACAGTGCCATGCTGGATGCCTGAGAGTTGATGGACACTTTTTTTTACTTTTTTATATTGCATGTACTCTATTTGTTTGCAAGTGCCTAGCCATGGGAATAATGTGAGAGCGCTGGAGACTAGGCAGAATAGGAAACTGGAAATGGGGATTTGGAAAAGAGTGGCTGTTACTAGAGTGCTGGGGATCTCAGATCCCTAGCTGAGCACATGTTTAAACCATGAACCTAAATGTCCCTGGGGAGTATGAGTGTGATCCACAGCTGTGGAAAGCTAACAGAGGTTGAAATGTAGCAGGGTGCTCTGTCACCTCATATCACAGCTTGATAAGGCGTTTAACTACGCACACTCAAAAAGGGAATGAGCCATGTACACTTGGGGTGAGTTTTCAGGGAAATAACCCACTTGCACCGTATTTAAAGCATAATTTATAAGCGTACCTTAAGAGAAGCAGTTCAATAGCATTAGTAGTTTAATCCCATAAGAAGAGTCAATATATTTAGTACTCAGCAACAATGAAATCCAAACTTAACAGTTGCAAGGAATAAAAGCCTGAAGTTTATCGCTGTGTTTGACTTACCTGGGAAGTAGCTCAGAATTACCTCACTGTGATGACTGATGCCTTTTCAAAACATTGAACTCTGCAGACAGTGTTATAGATCCAAGAAGCAAATAAATTATCTAAAACATATATTAATACAGACAGTAGAACTGTCCAAGTGCTATTGTGTTTACTGTTCATGTTGCGATGTTGATTTTACCGTACTTGCTAAACCTGGGGTTGAGGAGTTCGTTCTTGAGTCTAAATTCCAAATTGATTGGCATTTTTTTATTTGAAGATCAGACAACCTATAGTCAAACACAGCATATGTCAAGAAAGGTCTAATACACCAATCAGCCATACTGTAACATTAAAACCACTGACAGGTGAAGGGAATAACATTATATTCTCATGCATTCTTGTGTTTAGTACCCACCAAAAGTACTCCAAGAAAGGACAACCGGTGAACTGGTGACAGAGTCATACATTCCTACAAAAAAAAATTCCTGTTAAATACAGTAGATTACTGGCAGCACAGTTAAATTAAATAAATTTACAGTTTATTACTGTAAACATAAAACAGTATATTTCTGTATTTTTCATAGTAGAGTACTGGTAGCACAGACACCAGCAATCTACTGTAATTTTACAGTTGTTGTCGTTGTTGGTCTTTCGGCTGCTCCCGGCAAGGGGTCGCCACAGTGGAATACCCAGTCCGCACTACAACTTGGCACAGGTTTTACGCCGGATGCCCTTCCTGACGCAACCCTCCCATTTTATCCGGGCTAGGGACCGGCACTGCATCCAGTGACTGGGGTTTGGTCACTGGCTGGGAATCGAACCCGGGCCTTCCGCATGGCAGGCGAAACACCTACCACTGAGCCACCAGTGCCCAATCTACTGTAATTTTACAGTATACATCCAGTATTTATTTTACAGCAATTTTCTGTAAAAATTATATGCGCAACTGATTATCTCAGTTTAACTTTTATTTTCTCTGTTTATTAAACAAAGGTATAATTTATAATAAAATAACTTGAGGTTTAAAATTAAAAAGAAATCTACAATATAAATCTTGTTTATATAAAAAATTCCGAATAAAAGTAGAAAAGTATTGCTTTGTAAATATCTATAAAATATACTATAAGCACGTCAGAAAGGATATAAAACAAAAAACTTTTATTAAAAGGTAGAGTCAAAAAATGACCCAAGGAACGAGCCACAGAAAAATTTTATGTAACAAAATGTTTTAATTGAAAAAGTAAAAAAAAAAAACATGTCAGCACTGAAGTACGTTCTAAACACATTTTCACAAACTCGACAGCTTGCTAAGCATGAACTTCATGCATTGCTTCTGGTAATAGAACCTCTATGAATAAAATACTGTCAAGAAAACAAAGAAAAAGGTTTAAATTACCGTTCAATTTGTTGGTGCAGATGCCGATAATCACAGAGTTGAAGACGAAGGACATCCTCGTGCGTCCTCTTTAAAAGCTTTATAAATAAGTAATGACGTTTGCAGCAAGTTCACATATACTTGACTGAAAATTATCTTTTAAATTGCTGCTTCTAAAAGTTATGTTTAAGATAATAACACAAAACAAATTACTTCGATAGAACAGTAATAAGATTTGATCAGCTTTGCACTTATACATTCCGATCAGTTTACAAAAAAAAATACTGAAATGTACTGTTATTTAAAACATTAGCAAATAAGACTAGATCACAATGCATTACAAAATACAGAAGATAACCGTATTAAATAAATACAGAAGACTACTGTTAAAAAGTGCTAAATATTTCCTAGAATACATTGTTTTCTACAGCACATTACTGCTTTAATGGAAAACATTACATTACTGTCGGATTGTGGCTGTTTTTTAACAGCAATTTTTTTTTTCAGCGTACAGTTTTCTACCTAAGCCTCCAATAATAAACTGGTCTCCATATTAACTTTAACACATCATCTGTTATATTGAACTTTCAGCAGCCTAACCCACAGTATGAGTGCAAAACAATTCCTGCTATACGTTATCACCCAAATGAAGATGGGTTCCTTGTTGAAAAACATTTTGAAGTGGTGCAATTCTAGAAGTTCTTTATGGTTTTGTTGGATCTTAGATGTTAACTATCCAAAGTTGGTTGGAATTGTAGAAACTTTGTAGTGTGTCTAATTAAAACACTGGAAATTCACCAGTCCTTTGCTTTTTTTTTTATATTTTATCAAGTTCAGGATAATTAAATCTTGAATAGCTCATAGAACATAAAACTCATGGAGTCACATGAAGCAAATTCACGAGATGCAAACGGAAAGTTGATAAGAGATGGACAGGATTAACAGGATGAAGAAACAGGATGTACAGGATGGTCTTTAGTCACTACAAACAATACAAGAATGAAATCAAACTCGTACAACAATTAGGTTCAAGTAGGCTTTTATGGTCATATACAGTTTAGTACACAGTGAAATGAAACCTTCCTCATTCCTCCAGGACCAAGGTGCTACATACAACATAAATTAACAAAATTAACTAGCTAACCAAGAAATCTAACTAGCTGACTAGCTGAGACAAGACCGATTGACATTTTTTAATGAACAGAAAACTAAGTTCTATACAGAAGAGACAACATAAAGTGCATGTGCAAATGTGCAAACAAGAGCGGCGAAGTGAAAAGCGACAACATGACACATTTCGATACTTCGTGGTGATGAGGTAATGAGATAATGATTTGAGGTAGTGGGAGGAGAAACAGTCAACAGTAAATATTCCTTGTAGGTAGCAGCGAAGATAGAAAATAGTTTTGTGCAAATAACAAGTAATAAATATTGTGCAAAAGAGTAGTTACAGGTTGGTGTGAGCAATTGTTAGATAGTTGTTGATCAATGTGTTTGCTTATGTGTTGTTTATCAGTTCAGTCTCCAATATCACCAATCAACATTAGAAATATTTAAATATAATATTAAATCCAGTCCAAATAATTCAAATAAACAAATAGAAATAATAGAATTGGCAAAACAAACTTAACACATTCTAAAAGCTGGACTCAAAGGACATGGTTGGGGGTCCACTCGACCACCCACACCTCACCGATACAAAGAAGACAAAGAAAGGATGTGAGGTTTATTTACAGACCTCGACCAACAGTGTATGGGTAATGTAGTACACCATATATGGTAGTGTAGTTTACTAGGGATTGCGGGTGATGTAGTACAAAATTAGAAATCTAAATTCTGAACAGGTTTGGCTTCCTGTCAGTAGTGAAGGTCCGCAGTTATTGGACATATACAATAGAAATTAAAGTGTTTCTATGGTGATTGCATTCTTTTCTAATGCTTTTATAATTTAATATAAAAAATACAGTAAATGCACTAAAAGCACATGAATTTTACAGTATTCTTAGTAATCTTAGTAACCTCACTCACATAATTTATACCGCTCAATCCTGTATACAGGATCGCAGAGGGCCTGGAGCCGATTCCAGGAGACTTAGTGCACGAGGAAGGGTACACCCTGGACAGGGTGTCAATCTATCACAGGACACACACACATACACACATTCATTCATACACTACGGGGCAATTTAGGAATGCCAATCAACCTAATCTGCATGCCTTTGGACTGTGGGAGAAAACCGGAGTACCCAGAGGAAACCCACCAAGCGCAGGGAGGACATGCAAACTCCATGCACACAGAGGCAGTGCAAGACAGTGCTAACCACTAAGTCACCATGCCCCCTCAATATATCCTCTTATTGCTTTTAATAACAGTATGTGCTCATGATGCATTTTAGATCAAATTAGTAGGTGTGCCATATAAACCCCTACTTCAGTCTACTTCAGATCTGACAATTAACTTGGCCAATATAACGCATTTGCTTATGTTTACATAGGAGCCTAGAAATAGTACAGATTCTTGTATAGTTTGATTAATTTGTTAGATTAAACTTTTACTTTTTATGTGTTAAATATTCAACAATTCTAAAAACTTCCAGTTATTTTTAATGAAAGAAATCCATATTTTTAGTGCGGCTATTCAAGGCATCATTTTTTTACAGTTACATCATTGAAGAACACATAGTTTAATGTGTTCAGTATAGCTAGCTTCTCTGAAACAACATGACCTAATTATCTAAGTTTAGCTTGCTAGTCTCTTTGAAGTACAAACTAGGCAAGACACATAGGTTTGTGAAAGCTATTTACCTGAGAAGACTTCAACGATGGAACTCCACAGACTGTTTATCCCATTTACTGTGTGCCTGTAACCAAAACCGTTTTCTGTCTGATCTGATTGTAAAAACAAACATGCACGTGAACACTTTTCCAACAGCACAATATGACCTTTTAGGAAACAAATTATGGCTTGATCCTAAAATCACTATAATCTTCAGCTTTGTTTCTGCAACCAAGAGGCGTGACTGACTCAGCCAGTGTGACGTGTCTCAGTCAGGGTCTATAGCTGACAAAACACAGAGTCATGTCATACTGTGACATAAGGTGAAATTTTCCATCAGGCTGACGTTTTATTCGAGCATTTATTTTCAGCATTGTCAGAGAGCCAGGTGGTAGTTCGGTCCTCATGTTTTTACTAATGACATGGTTGCAAGAATAGGAGTGAACTGGGTGCGGTGGAGAAACAGTAGCTCGGTGGAAACAGTGGCGTAAGCAGCTACTGCTGAAGAAGGAGTTCCCTGAAGGCTTCAGGGAAGGATTGGGAGCTGGGGCTGCTGCTGGAAAAGCATTTATGAGCCTCCCTAAAGACAGAATTTAAGCAAGGGGCCTGACCAGGGTCATTTAGGCATCTTGTGCGTTCAGCTGCAAATAATTAAATTCACATTTTGATCAAATGTACCAGTGTTTCTGCTCACAGCTTGAGGTAACTTCTCCTAATACAGGAGTTATACACGCATACATACATAAAAATAGGAGAGACAGACTTGTCTGCACAATATAACAATTTCTGAATCACGATATTGCCAAAATAAATCAGGAATAAGGAAATAATTTTAGCAAACAGCAGGAGTGTGGAGACCAAATCTCCTGTGATTTTAACTCATTTGTGAGAGCGCTTGGTTATAAACTTTGGGGTTTTACACGCTGTCAAAAATACTCTAGGGGAAAAGTTCAGCACAAAGCTGCCATTGTCCAGTGTTAAGCTCTTCACTGATTGCTTACAGACTGATTATGCAATGCAGCTGCACACAGACACACCGTGTTTAGTGCACTTGGCATGGTCGTCATTATTGTCAGCTATAGAAGAAACCTAGCATAAAATCTAAAACCGAGCATGCAAATCATGTTTCTACACTCGCTCACTTTGACCTCTCCTCTCTAGTATGTTGCTTGGAAGAAAAAAAAAGTGTGCAGCAAGGATGCGGTCCGAGACATTACGTAGGAGTCACAGGGGTCAGAATCCAAGCAGGAAAGTACAATATGCTGGAATAAACATGGATGAGTTTCCCGCTTAAAAGACATACACATATACATATATGTACATACAGTCCGAGTAAACACAGCTGAAGCATCTGCCTCTGGACACTTTCACTTCTGGACCAGATCCCCAGAATGATATTATACTAGAGTTTGAGCTCTACAAGCACCATTTACAGCCACATCAATCCTGGATAAATAAACATGTGTTTCTGCATCATGTTTGTTAATAGTTAAGATGAATTCACTATGCACTACCATGCAGATCTGTGTACGAGTGAAACGCTGGGGAGACTCTCAGGAGCACACAGAGCAGCTCTTTGTGCTGAAGAATCAGAAAGCATGGGGCATGGTCTCTTTCACACAGCACTACACTTCCGCCTGCTGTTTTTCTTACTATGGTGAGATCATGTAGGCAGCACTTCTATGACAAAAGTCATCAGTGGTGTCATGGATATTTCTACTGGATCTGCTTAGACAGCATGGAGTTCAGCATAAACACACAGGAGGCAGAATGCGAAAAGTGGGGAACAGAGTATGGCAGTGGTGCAGCGCGCGACAGGGCCCACGTGTCTGTTCTTCGTATTGCTGCAAAGTAAACATGAAACCCAGCGCTTGCCATGAGTTCAATGTGAATTCGATTAAGTACTGTGAGGTTTGGATTGTTTTACACAGAACGCGGGGGAAGGGAAGGAGGTTATGGAAAGGTTTTAGGTGATTTTCTCTCCAGATGGAGGACTTCTACAGCTCCCATCACCTTTCACCCTCCAGTCTCGTTCTTCCCCCACTGTTCCACAATCAGTCATGGAATTTAATCCAGTGATGAAGAAGCGAACCGACATCCCACATATGTACTGTATTGGTGTCACATTTAAAGAATGCATCAACTCTTGCAGTGAGTGAAATATCAGCTCGTGGTTTCAATAAAGAACTCATTAAAGTATTTGAATTATAAATAATAATAATAATAATTATTATTATTATTATTATGATGATTATTATAATACACAATGCAACTCAGACAGTTATTTAATATCCTCACAAAGTTCTCTTCCTGAGAATGTGGGTTAACATATGGATTAAAGTCAGACGCATATTTTTTTTTTTATTCCACTCACGCTGCGGACTCCTCTGAGGATCTTTGTGAAGTGGAGCGCTAAGGGCTGCTGAGCTGGTTTGCAGTTTGATTTGATGTTACTCAGCAAAAGCCGTGTGCAGACTTCAGGTCGGTTGTAAACCAGAGACGCATAGTGAGAAGCAAAACAGAGCTCTATGGCTCCATAAAACACCAGCGTAACATTCTTTACAATAAAAATACACACTACAGCTGCTTTAAATAACTTTAACAAACAAACACCACCTGGCTCAGTCTCTAAACGCTTATAATTATTTCTAATAAAGAGGCCAGGTCGATGGTGCTCTTCATTATGAATGTTTTATGGGTGAGCATAGCCATGAATCAAGCAGCACACCCATCCTTTCCTTAATTAACTGATTATCTGTTTCATGTCTGAGCTCATTATGGTATGATATAACTATTTTGTCTTTGCCTGAAGCTAATTCACATTAAGCAGAACACTCCTAACCATCTCATAACAACTCTCACTTTGGTGAGTATATATATCATCCTTATGATTGCTTTTGTATGTATTTGAAAGGAGTTTAAAATACCAGGTCTCCTCTTAGTTCGTAGACACATAGGAAATATTTAAAATCCTAGCAACAATGTTCAAGTTTGCTTGAATACACGGAAGGTTGTCATACACAGTGGCTCCGTCTAAGTGGTACTGTCTTATGTGTCACATAATTAAAGCATAGCATCACTGCCAGAACAACAACCAAGGTAACCACTTATAGATTTATAGACTCAGGTCCGTAATTGTGTAGTTGTTCTGTGGTTTGCTTAAAAAGTAAATGATTAGAGAGTGTCACCATCGTGGGTCTTCATAAAAATGTTTTCTTCATGTTATAATTTCTGCATCATGTATGTAAACAGCTCGGAATGGCTGACTCCTTCCTGTAGTTTAAGTGGGGTTGTTACTCCATTCAGACATGTGAAAGCAGCAGGGGGTTTGGAATTGGGATTAAGTTGAGAAGATTCATTGAAAGTGTATACAGAAAGGCACGCAGAGTTCCCCATAAGATCTATAAATATAAACTGGGCCATTTATCATTCTTCATAGCTATCAGTTCTGGCCAGAGCCAAAGCACGCACACACACACACACACACACACACGCAGTGTAAATAGACTGCGTTCTGCACAAAAAAACCTTTGTGTATATATACAAATCTAGGAAACAAGCCTATGTGCAGAATTTAAACACACTCCCTTACACATGTGGCAAAAATACCATTGTGCAAAAAAGAGTAATGGAAGGTTAATTACGTATTAAACGCTTGCCAATTTGCAGTGGTCACATTTGTGGGTTAATTTAGTCTTCCCATAATCCAGGTGCAAATGAGCTCCATACATGTTTCCCAGAGTTATAGATGTTATTATCATAGATATTCTTGCGAAGTGTGTGGTTCCTGTTAAGCTGGGTTGCTTTCGTGCTGCCAGCATGATTTTTTTTTAAATCATTCTCATGTATGGAAAATGTGTAGTAATTCAAAATTATTGTAAGACCATTAGGTGAAAGAATGACATAATACTTTTAATACTGCTTGTCTACTTTTGTCACACAGATCTAGCAACAGTGGTCAAAGCAGATCTGTCAGAACCACATTAAACACATTGAAGAATTCCACTACATTCAACTTTTGTGCAATGTCTAATTCTCCACATGTAATAGATTGAAAGTAATTTCAGTTGATGAGGAACTATTTGCTTAAGGAAAAGAAAATACACAAAAGGTGTTCAAGTCAAACCGGGACTTTTGATTGTGCTAAATAACAGAACGCATTTATGAAATTTTAAACCCTCCTTTTATTTCTCTATATAACCCCCTGCTACAGTACACTAATGCACTTATCTCAGCGTTTCACTAGTGCTTGGATACCATCAAGGTAGAAAGATTTCTCAGACATCCTTCAGATTGGCAGTCTTCTGTGCAGTCCGAAAGCAGAGAGCTCTCTCAGTACCCACCATGAACTCTTTCAGAAATGCAGATGTTTGTGAATGATTGTGTGTACAGTTCCCACAGACAGATGTGTCTCTTCCACAAGTTGGCGACAACTTATCTGTCGATTTTCAAGGATCAGGTGTTCCATTTGCTGAATGTTCACGGGAACAAATGCAGTGGGCTCCGAGCCACCTCAGCCAGGACTGTCATTCAAGGACCTTCTTTAATCCATTCAAATGTTGTACTGTGACTAAGAGTCTCTCACTGTACTGTGCTTGAAGCCATCTGTAAATAGCAATCGGTTTTACAACTTCAGGCTTCTGCTCATGAGACGACAAGTCCCAGATTGACACCTCTCATATTTATTTGTATATTTATTCACTAAAAGAACTAAGTCTGCAGTCAAGGAAGGTTGCTAATATTATCTAACAGGTTGGACAAATGATTCGTTGTTTTCTAGGCACAACTTTTCAATTATAGTTTTAAGTACTACACTTACGCAGGTTGGAGAAGAAGACAGATCCGTATAGTATACTAAAGTAAAGATCACTTCATTGCTAAGATACCCTTTTTTTTGCAGGTTGTGCTATGAACATGACTTCATAATGGATCCCTACTCGCTATATAGCGAACTATACTGTGTGTGGCCTGTAATAATGAATGTTACAATACCACGCATTATGCCTCAAATATGAAGACATTTAAAATTAACCACAGTATTTAGCTTTAGATTATTTATCCAATGATGTGCTGGATCTTCATCTGCGCTTTCACATGCGTAAAGATTGGGAAGAACTTGGAGTCTGTCCAGTCAAACGCCCAACTAAATGTTGTTCTAGCCTTTGCTTCTCTATAGGTCCTCTTAATAATGTCTCTGTTATTATTTTAGTCAACTATAAAATATATCCCCTTGCCCAAGCCAGGGTCTGTGCAGTTGTTTTTCTAGCTTTCCATCTAGGTATGAGAGCTCTGTGCTCAAATATGGCTTGACCTCATATTACATTTACTTTTGATTATTTTATGTATTGAATTTACTGTGGGTGAAAAATGCTGTCCGTTTATGATACATGTCTTTGCCTTATTTTGTGTCCTACTAAAGGAAAAACACATCCCAGATGACAGCCGCAGTTTAGCAGCAATTTACATTTCATATGAATGAACAATCACAATCAGTGATACATTTACAGTGTGGGAACCCTTATAACAGATCCACAAAAGCTAACTGTTATTATTGTTAAACATGAAGTACTGTGTCTATATTTTTGCATACTGCGGTTTTTACCAGTTTATATGTTCTTGGGAGTTACATCTTCTGAGACACCTTTTGTGAAAGGTGGAAGGAATTTAATCCTGTCTGATTTTTGACTTACATGCATGTAGGCCATCCAAATCTGTGCCCATTCTGAAAGGACATGGAGGGGATTTCCACCGATCATGTAGATGTGACTTCTAGACAGTTGATTGTGTAGGCGGTTGTGAAATATGCATTCATTTTTATCTCTTGGCTCAGGCCTTGGAAATGCTTGCTTGTAGGACTTAGTGCTTAGTTTAGTTCAAGGGGGAAAGTAATGGGAAACAATTCATTTCCTGTGTGTATAATATTGGTGGAGGGAGAAGAGAGTGCTTTTTTTTTTCCTGAAGAGATTTGTGCTGAGCAGGTGGCTGAATTTGCACAGAGTCAGACATCACACAGCCTGGGAAAATCTCTAGCACTACTGGCAGCCAAACATCCTCATGGGGTTATGAATCATCTAAGCATTTTCCACAATCATTCCAATTTTCGTGTGTATGTGTGTGTGCGTGTGTGAGTGTGTGTGTGCGTGTGTAGAGGGCAGCTGTGTAGAATTCAATCTGAATACCAGTCAAACATCCAGGATGTATCAGGAAAAAAAGAACTTAACAAACACTATCTGTACCAGGGAACACTGTGAAGACTAGGACTAATCAACATGGATGGAAAATGGGGCACCACAGTGTTATTAGAAAGATCAGTAGGTCCCACAAAAATAGCTGAAAGCCAAATACTGATCACTCCCTGCAATGTGGCAAAATGTGGTATAACCTACAGGTCTCTGTTAGATTGCACCTTCCCACACAATAACAGCCCAGAGTACAAATCCAAGTGAACAAAGCAATAGTTTTTTTTTTTTTTTAAAAAGATCAACATTGTTGGAAGTTACTGTCAGGCCATAGATGTAAATCCTATTGAAAGAGGGCTGTACACATGAGATCCCCTGGGCTTTGTGCATAGAAAATTGGAATAAAATTGTCAAATCAAGACATATTAAGTCGGTAGACGCTTACCCAAAATTACTTGTCATGAGTGTTATATTATGAGCAAAGGGTACTTTAACAGAATATAAATTAAGGGTGCCAGTTTTATGCCTAAAAGATTTTTATTTTATTTTGACTCAAATGGTGTTAGTTGTTGTATTACATTAATGATGGAAACAGATCTGATGTTACTTATTTTGTTTTATTTTGTGCATCACACAAACCTCCAATTTTTACAGGGGTGTTTTATAGCAACTGAATTACATGAAAGCATTAGTAGCCATATGCATCATGTTAACCCTTTTCTTCTGTTTTCAGTTTCATACTTTGGGGATAGCTACTGCCAGATAGATGTGGTGCAGGATCTGTTAAGTTTTCATCTGTCACTTCAGTTCAAGACAAGCAGGCGCAGCGGACTTCTCCTTCTAGCTGCTGGAAACAGAGACTACCTGTCTCTAGAGCTCGTCAATGGCAGGTTACAGGTAACATATACACACAAACGTGACCCAACTATATTGTGGCATTAATATACAATAATTTCTTAAATTATTACTGTTAATAACTTATCAGATTAGAAACGTAATACAGTACATTGAATTTCTCTTGAAGATTTTTTTCATTAGTATTAAATGTGTGTTCTTTAGTACCAAAAACTCATTTTGTCTTTCCTGTGGCTAATAATTTGGTTTGGGTTGTATTATAATTTATTTAGACTAAGTCTCATATGTTTTCTTCATCACATATGGATAACATCTCTTCTGGAATTGGAGTAAGCTGAACATTTGAGTTTATATCTGTCGGCACTTAAAGCAAATATTTAGACTCAAGGCCAAATAACACCAAACATATGGCAGAAATTGTTCTCTTTTTTATGCAACACTTTAGGCCCAAAGCCTTGGATGACATCAAAAACAACAACAAAAACAACAATATAATAGCAATAATATAATATAAATACTATTACTACTACTACTACTACTACTAATAATAATAATAATAATAATAATAATGTATTTGTGGTTGCTTCCACAGACAAGAATGGATATGGGCTCAGGGGAAGTGGTGCTGAGCTCCTCATCTGGTGTGCAGCTTAACAATCTTATAGATCATCATGTTTCCCTTACTCTACAAGAAAATAAACTCACCATGACTGTGGACAGTCTTTTTTCAACATTTGTTGATTTGCAAGCAGGGGAGGAAGACCTCAGTATTGACATGGGTGTGTTCCTTGGAGGTGTAAGAGACTTGGATGTTGAGTACCTCAGCACAGCTGTTCCCTTTCTCCGTGGCTGTATGAGTGACATAAAGTTCGAGTCTCATCAGTTTAATATTTTGTCGTCAGCTGCAACTCACTGCCATGACACTAAAGATACCTGTAGTAGTGAGTTTGAAGCTGGAGGTGGGGAAGCCACCAGCTTCATCAGTCCAGACTCCTTTGTATCCTTCCCAACCTGGACCCAAGCCAACACTGGTTCTCGCAATTTGGAATTACTGATGAAAACTACAATCGAAGATGCTATGCTTCTCTTTCATCCAGGTCACGGTGCTGATTTTATTGCCTTGGGCATGACTGGAGGATTTCTTTCAGGTGTGGCAGATCTGGGCGGAGGCATGGTACTTCTAAACAACGACAAAGTAAAGCTGGATGATGATCAGTGGCACAGGATAAGAATGCAGGTTGATCCCAAAACTTTTGAGATAACAGTGGATAGTCAGTCTGTCTCTGTTCCTCTAGATGGTTCAGAAAAACTGGATCTTGTGGGAAATCTTTACTTAGGAGGTATCCAGGGGAAAATGAAAGATGTATTCCGTGATATCTTCCTGAATCGTATGGAAGATGAGATAACATCTGAGTCTTTCATTGGCTGCTTAGGAGAAATCAAAGTGAATCAGAAAGACAGAAGTCTACAGGATGCTCTGATAACCAAAGATGTTCATGTTAAATGTGAAGGAGAAGATTATGACTATTCCGCCTATTATGATTCGGAAGCAACTACAGCTTCACCAACAATTGTGAGTATAACGCCAGCTGAGAGACACTGTTTACCAACTGGTGATATGCCGGAGATCTTTAGAAATGTCTCTAAGCTCTTGGAAGTCACACCTCTGCTGGTTCCAGAGGGGGGAGAGGCTTCAATTGATATAAGCAACCTGAACCCAACTTTCAATTTAGAGGCTGCAGGAATACGACAGTCACAAATAATCTTCACCCTTCAGAGTGACCCTTGGTTTGGGCTTGTAGACATGAACATAAATACTAGGCGCACTAAGAAGTTTACTCTCCTAGATCTGGTGAACAAGAAGATTAAATATCTTCATGATGGAAATGAAAAGATTGGTGATCAGATCCAACTAGAAGTGGTTGCACATGGCGCCAACCTCCCAGAGTGTTTGAAAACTCCCCGCCTTTACATGCTTCCAGTGGAAATTGTTCCTGTCAATGACATACCCCAGCTTAGTGGTGAAGATATTGCAATCACAGAAAATGGACTCACTCGCTTAAGCCCTAATCTTGTCAAAATTGCTGATTCTGATAAGCGGTGTGACAAGTTGATCATCACTGTTACCTCAGATCCAAACCCTCATGGTTACTTAGAGAATTCAGAGCATCCTGGAAGGAACCTAAGAGAGTTCACTTGCAGACAGCTCAAGGATGGACTGATTAACTATGTCCACAGAGGAGGCTCAGTGGATGGACTCACCTTAAAAGTTTCAGATGGTAATCAAATTAGCCATTCAGCCACCTTAAGACTCACAGTAACTCGGTCACAGATGAGCCTCATAACAAACACTGAACTACATCTCATTCAGGGCACCAACTCCACCATAGGGATACAGAACCTGGCTGTGTCTGCCACTCCCCAAAATGGCGATATCATATTCAATGTCACACAGCCCCTGAGATTTGGAGAACTGCAAATTATCGGGCAAGATGGTGTGCCAAAAAGAGTGTCACAATTTTATCAATCTGATCTGGAGCAGAATAGACTAATGTACACTACTACAACGTTAGCTGATCTAGAGGACACAGAAACGGAGTATATTCATTTTAATGCTCAGCTTGGACGGACTACTCTTCCGAACAATACATTCATAATTAAGATCATGCCTGCTCAGGACGTAATGGTAAAAATTGTCCCTCTTGAAATTGTAGCAATGGAAGCAAGAGTTATCAAAAAGTCTAAGTTAGAATCTATGATAAAAGGAAAGAATATTGATTCAGGTTTTATCAGATACATCATCTGGAAGAGTCCAACAATGGGTGCCTTGATGTTGCGTGATAGAGATCTGTCGGATAGGGAAAGCTTCACCCAACAGGATATTGAGGCTGGACATATCAGTTACAGACCAACAATCCGCAAGGCTTTTGATGCTGAGGACAATTTTCAATTTAAGGTTTTAGCAGGGGATCAATACTCTCAATTATATACTTACCCAATCAGCATCAAAGCTGACTCTAATATCCCTGCACTAACCAATGAGAGACTGTTGGTATTAGAAGGAAATGAAAGTACCCTTAGTAAAGAACACCTCTGGGTGCAGAGTCCACAGTCTACAGACTTTGTGTACAAGATCATACAAGACCCCATCAATGGACATCTCATTCGGGACTCCCCGCCCGGTGTGCCCAGGTTCGAAGGTGCAGTTCGAGTCTTCAGTAATGAAGATATACTCTTAAACAGGCTCATCTATAAACATGATGGCTCAGAGGTCAGTCATGACCAATTCAGCTTTCTTGTCTTTGAAGTAAATACAGGTAGCAGTAATGTCCAGACTGAAGGACAGGAGGTGATCAAAGGAACATTTCACATAGCAATTCAATCCAGAAATGATTATGTACCTCAGAGGGTCATTAACAAACCCTTCCATGTGGTAAGAAATGGTCAGCGTTTACTGACCACTGATGACATTCTATTCAAGGATGACGACCTTGGCTTTAATGACACCCAATTGGTTTACGTCCGAGTGGGAATTCTGTCAGGAAACATTGTGTCCTCTGGAGACACTTCACAACCCCTATACCGTTTTACACAGGCAGACCTAAGGGATGGGAATGTTCTATTTGTCCATCACGGTGCTGACCGGGATTTGTTCCAGCTTCAAGTTTCCGATGGGTTGCACAAGACCACAGCACTGCTAGAGGTACAGGCAGGTGAATCATACCTGCATGTAGTCAACAACAGCATGGTTGTTATAGACTATGGAAGTACCAAGACTCTGGATACAAGTGTTCTGGGCGCAGAGTCCAACATGGACATTAGGAGTGCTTCAGAAATTATTTATGATATAAACACACCTCCTAGGGATGGCAGGATAATAGTCAGTGGTGTTGAGGCTACTCGCTTCACTCAGGAAGACCTCAAGAAAGGTGTGGTTTCCTATGAGCACAATGATCAAAGCCTCAGGTCTACGGACTCGTTCACCTTCACTGTGCATGCAAAAGACATGTCCGAGAAAGGCAGTTTCAGAATTAAGATCTTCAAGCAAGGCTATTTGTCTGAGCCTCAAGTATCCTCTAATACAGGGATCATTGCATATGAGGGTGAGCATACTGTCATCGATCAGGATCATCTCAGGGTAAGAGTCTTCTTGAATTAATTAAAAATGCTATGAACTTTTTTAAATAATATATGAAATAATGAGGTATAAAATGCTCATTATTCCAAACTTGAAAAAACTTGATTTTTTTTTTTATATTTAATGTTAAAAAACTATGCACCATCAAATCACAAGGTTTAAAGCCTGGAGTGTCCGTCTAATGTAGTTGTAGTAGTTTCATCATTCTATTTCAAAAGTAAACTTTCGGCATGTATGAAAAGCACATACTGTAAGTGAATTCTCTGGATAAATCTGTTGAAATAAGGCTGACTCTGTTAACCCAGTGTTTATTCTTACCTAAATGTAGTATACACTGATCAGACATAACACTACAATGCAAAACATTTTAAGCCCAATATTGTGTAGGTTCCCCTTGTGCAACTAGGCCAGCTCTGGTCCCTCAGGGACCTCAACACCTTGACCTCTTTGCCTGCTCAGTCTCATACATGGCAGGCTGTGATGCACTGGGTTTTCTGGTAGCTTTCTTTTGTGGCCATTTACTTTTTTCATGATTTGTGCTCCATTAGCTTTTCTGTGGAATCAGACTGAGCTGGCCTTTAGTCCATATGGGCATAGATGAGCCTTGGGTGCCCATGATCCTGTCACCAGTTTGTTGCAGTAGTAGCCTTGATGTGGGAGACCCCTAGCGATGGGTGGGAATTGGATACGTCTAAATTCCACTTTAATGTAATCAGTGATATTAGTATTTCTGGTTGAAGCCCAATTACGCGAAAATCTTAATTAATCCCAGTAAAAATATTTAGTTTAGCTTTTATATAAAGATATAACGCAAAGATATCATTGATATCACCTGACCAATGTACAGACAAAATCTTTTTTTATTTATATAGATATTAGCTATTGTTTATTTTTTTCACACATTTTTATTACACATCAATGCAAGTGCAAGATATTTAATCTCATGAAATGATGGTTAATCAAGGGCAATAAAGCTTGAGCTTATTATATTTGTGAATTCTGATTCATTTATATGAGGACAGACATTTGACAAAATGTGGTCAAAGGATGATAATTAGAAATAATAATAGATTGAACTTACTTTTTCATACACATTACCTTCTCCTTAATGTTATTTAGGTTCTTGACATGCATAGTAATGTGGAGTAAATAGATCTTGGTTACAATTTCTCTCCTATCTTTCCTGAAAAATCTATCAAGATATGCTATAAGTCATTTTAAATGGAAAAGTTTGAATTGTCTAATCATGCATTTATATTGAATTTCAACAGATAACATATAATCTGAAAAGTTCATGATTTTTATTTATTTTAATGTATTTATGTATGATGATCATAATAGTCATAATGGTCCAAAATATAACTGATTTATTTATTAACACACACTATGCTACTTCCTTTCAGGTGGAGCAGGCTGACATCTCACCTAGTGAGATAGTGTTTAGCATTAAAGAACATCCACGTTCTGGCTTTGTGGTCAAACTGACCAATGATACTGAGAGCACAGTGTCTCCTGTGCTGGAATATATCCAGACTTTTACACAAGATGACATAAATATGGGCACAGTCTTATATGTCTCAGCCTCACTACAGGGTCAAGACATGTTCTCACTAGATGTCAGTAATGGCTTTACAACAGTCGAGGATCTAAAGGTACAGGTGGACATCATGCCCCAGCTCATACCTGTCCATGTGGGGAACCTCACAGTGAGGGAAGGAAATGCTGTGACTCTTTCCGAGGACATTCTCAACATCACTCACCCTTTTTATCGGTCCATTTATATTGAATTCCTTATGGAGGAGGCACCTCAACATGGAGATATTAGATATCTGGACAGGGATGATAACGGGCTTGTGACATTCACCTGGGATGATGTGAGTACATTTCATTTAAGCAATGCAGAACAACAGGGTGATCTCGATATTGCTTTTACACAACAGTTTCAATAACTCCATTTATTATCAACAGATTATAAGTTGTGTCTTTATTGAACCAGTTATTTTGCTCCACCAACACATATCCTTCTGCACCTGGCAAAAGTAACAACATGTGCCTGGCGGAGCTGTAGCAATTGACAGTTAGTGTAATTAAGAGGGGTGAAAGTAGTCTTACTGGTAGTGTTGTTGCTTAATGTAGTGTTATTGTAATATTTGAATATTATAAGAACACCTGGGATGCGGAGTGATACATATAGTAAAAAGTCCCAGTGCTGTTACAGTACATTATCACCACTTCTGGAAAGTCTCTCGTCTAATCAGATTACTTGGTCAGAACTAACTGATGTATCATTTATTTCATTTCTTTAGTCAAACCCAGTAGGGTTGTTTTTGATTTCAACATTTTGTTCTGCTATGAAAGGTTGCATAATTCCAATTAGAGCAAATGAAGGCAACAGAATGTCTCTGTGTTAATTTAAAAGATGAGAAGTGAGACGTATGTTACTCAAGACCAATCCGTTTTCTCTCCAGGTTAGGGGTATCTTTGAGGACAGGCAGGCACAAAAAAATACCATTTTGTAAATCTTAATTATAAGTCATTCACCAAATAATAGTCGTTGAGCCAGACTTTGATCAAGCCAGTTGTTTGTACTGCAGAGCATTGGTGTTCTTTGTGCTCCAGCGACAAAAGGAATCACTGTCTCCTCTCTTTCTTCCTCTCTGTTACTCACATTTCTCTGTTCACAGTGATCTTAGCACTCTTTGAATTCTCTCAGAATAGGCTTTGCTGAGGCTGCTAGCTGTGTGATGCTTACTGCAGTTGTCCAAAGGTCTGCTAGTGGAAAGAGTGAGAGTAAAATGACTGGTCTCTGGTGGAAATCACTAAGTGCTGAGCAGTGCTGAGCCTCAGGGAGGTGGTTAGACACTGTTCCTAATGGTAAAGCGTGGGGCTTGGCCTCAGCCCCTTCTCTGTTTAAAAACCAGTGGAAACTCTGATGGAGATGTCCTATTGCCCCAAGCCAAAATAAACTGGCCCATATAATCCTATAATAAAGCATCCCCACACAGCTCTCACTGCGCAGTGCCAGCCTCTCAAAGACTCCAGTGTGATGAGGGACTGCGTAGGTCCAGATCAGGAGAATCACAACCTTGAACTTTGTGTTGATTCAGTGTTCCAATAACTGGACCAGAACAGAGGAATGTGAATTGGAATAAATAAATGTCTTGAATAAACATCGACATGTACTTTTTAATCAGAATGTTGGAATCAGGATGCTAATCATAAGCTTTAACTCTTAAAAATTATATCTCATCCTTAATCTTGATGACATTTTAACATAAATCGAGATTCAGTGCATATTTGCAAGTGTGGAAACCTTTTTGATTATATTACAGCTAAATTCCAGGGTTTCAAAGTACATGAAAGATTTCACACCCCGACACCTGAAAAGCTCATCTAAACATTCTGCAGCATTTAGAGACAAAGTAGTCTGTTGCTAAAGTGCATGTTTTTTCATTCTCTATAGCATCCTTTTTGTTCTGTCTATAGAGAGTGCTTTGTTCCATAATGCCAGGAACCATACTGTAGATGACAGAATTCAGCAGCACTCTAAATGAGATCCACGTTGAGAGGGGAAAAATTGCAGACTGGCTCGGCAAACAGCTGAAACCTGAGAATAATGGTCTCTAAATGAGAGAAGCCTGCATCATTCTCATTATCAGGCATCACTAAGAATTTCTCCATTCACTCATGTGGGACCAGTGGCTCTTTTCATGCTACTGTTGACACTGTGTGTGGCTTAGGGAACTAGAAAACCAGGGCAGTTGCAACAGTTTGTGTTACTCAGCAGAGTCCTACTGTTAGGCTTGGCATGAGACGTAACAGCCACTAAAAGTTGGAATTCATAAGCACAAAACAGACAAAGTCAACTTAATGTGTCAAAATAAGTAGAGTTGCTTTTTCACACACACAAAAAAAAAAAACAGGGTGACAGATAAACACTCGCAATTTGAGAAAATACTACGATTTTCCCATCTCGGGGAAGCAATCATCTGGAGGCCATTTAAACTCTGCACACAAAACTGTGTTCAATCTGCTATTGTGGCTATCACTTCTTTGTAGCGGCCCCGGGGCAAAAGCACACCAACACATCAGCATTAAACCTGTTCAATAAATGTAGGCAATAAAAGCTAGGCTTTGTGTTTATATCTGCATGAATGTGCTATGATCATATATTAGTTTTTGTAGTCCAGGACAATTGGCTCCCTACAGACTAAAATACTGTGTAGACTGTGATTTTAGTAGTAGTAATAGTAGCAATAAAAGTAGTAGTAGTAGTAGTCAGTATCACTAGTGGTACCACTGAAAACCCTGAGAATTTACTCAAAGCACTTGAGGAAATCCATCCATCCATCCTTCCAGGAACCTCTCCAGTCCAACTAGGGACCGTGGACGCCAATTGTGACCATTGAAGGCAAATGTGACCATTGTATTTATTACAATTTTGACTGTAGTAGAACCTCCGGTCAACATTCACACACTACGGGCAATACCAACTACCAAGCACGGGGAGGACATGCAAACTCCATGCACACAGACCCCGAGGCAGGAATCAAACCTGGTGCCTGGACGTGCTAACCACTACACCACCGTGCAGCCACTTGAGGAAATGTGTTGCCTCAAATCTTAAGTAGTATATCATACGAGTTTGAAGTTTTCAAACTCAGCTTTGCAAGTTAATTGCAATTTTATATTGTGTTCAATGAATGCGCAAATTGAACTACTGTATAACGGACCAAGTTGGAGAAATAACTCCATAAAGCCGGTGTTGTTTCCACTATATTTTACGTTACAGTAACTTCTTACAGCATGTTGAAATTCCTTTTTACACATATCCAGGCTTGTTAGATAGCAGGTTCAGCAATGATACAGCATCCCTGGTGCAGTTAGCGTTAAGGGATTTAGTGGCAGCTTGGTAGTGTTGGAGCTTGAACTCCAGACCATCTCATCAGGAAACCATAGCCTTAACCATTGAGCTACCACTGCACTGCCCAATTTCCTGTTGTTTTAAGTTTTCACCACCAAACTTCAGTTACTACATTAACCAATGAGAATCAGTGCAATGGCCAATGTAAAAAATATTTTAAAAGGACATTTTAAATTTAACATACAACTTACAATAATAGAAAAAAATCAAAGATTGGTTAACTAATGCAATATAAGGATGCAATAAGACCATTGGTTTAAAGTGATGTTGACTTAAGTTGTTTGCATAGAACGAAAAATGGGCCAACAGTGTTGTAGTAGTAATAGTAATGACGTTACGAATGTATATTATTATTATTATTGTATAATTGTAATTACTGCTTCCCTCTGTTATATTCAGGTGCAGCAGCGAATAGTCTCCTATCTTCATGACAGCTCAGAGACCACAGAGGACAGCTTCACTTTCTTAGCCACTGCTTTCGAGCTAAACCGCCGCAGCCTCCCCATCGTCCTCAACATCACAGTGATCCCTATTAATGACGAGGCACCGCAGATAAGACACAACACGGGCCTGGAGGTACGACATTAAACATCTCAATTCTTTTTGTCCATGGTCACTCACACAGCTCCAAAAGCATTTCTAGAATTAAAGGGTGACTCACAAACAGCAAAGGCTATGGAACAGATACTGTACGTGGTCGGAAAATACCAATTGGGAAAGTGGAGTCTCTTTTTTTTTTTTTTTTTTTTTTTTGCCGTTGTCTGTGGTCTCACATCAACTTGGTAGCTCATATTTTTGGAAAACCATGTCTGTGGCAGGAATCTGGCTTTTAGGAAAGAGATCAAGTCAGCCAATCATCATCCTCCATTACTTTCCCACAGAATGTGAAATAATGATATGTCTTTTTTCCATGCACACACAGTGTATACTCTTTCTCTCTCTCTCTGTCTTTCTCTCTTCGCCTTCTATGTGCTTTCTTCTTCTCTCATGTGTTCATGGCTTCTCCTTCTTGCTAGCTCTGTTGGTGATTTAAAGCAGGAAACTGCACTGCTGTCTGACCTACAGCAGATGATCAGACATGATGAATAACATAGTGGTGACACAGGCTCAGGGCCCCAGATCCTGCCCAGTCAGGCTCCAGCTGGTATTCATTAGAGAGCCTCCTTCCAAACACACTCTCAGCACTGTCTCAGTCTGCCTTGTGCACTTATTCTCTCAACTAATTCTAAAACTCAATCAAACGCCCATCTCATCTACTTCACATGCACAATCACAACTCTCTCTCTCTCTCTCTCTATCTCTTACATACACACATACACACACTGCATGTTCTCATTCCAGCAGCCTGTGGAGTCTCTGCATTATCTAAAATCTAGGAGACCCGGTAGTTCAATCAGACACTGATTACTAATTGCTCTAATGACGGCTTGTTGAGTCTCTTTCATGCACGTCCCTTCTCCCACTGTGAGCTTAAATTAAATTTGCCGCACAGCTTCTGAACAACGTTATATGCGTTATACATTGTGTAGGAATACACATTTCCAGCACAATTTGGATATCAGCTTTGACGTGCTTTGAAGCGTATAGTAACGCTGCCACCAAGTGGTAGAGGAGATGTACTCCAGGCTCTGTGGTGGTCTTCCCAAGCATTAGAATAGCTAAATTTGGGGAGTTTTAATATGCAGTGATACTAGTGACACTTTCAGGCCAGTTTTGGAAATACAATGTGGGAAAGTGTAAGGATAATATGACTAATGCTGAAAATTATTTAGCAACTCAGAACACTGAAAAAATCGAAACTTTTGTTCTTTTCTTCACAACATTCTAATAGGAACTTTTGTATATATTTCTTTCATAATCTAGTCTTTTGTCAAAGTTATTATGCTTTTAGTTATTAACTAAAGTTATTAGTTAAAGCTTTTATGTCAAAGTGGCAGCATCTAAGCTTGTGTGTGTGGTACCAAAGCTGTGCACAAACCACAATTTACTCAATAAGCCCAAAAGTACATGGACCCCTGACCATCCACATGACTCAATAGACAAATCCCCAGCAAAGCAGGGAATAAATCTCACTCATCTTTCATTTTGTTAATCCTGTATACAGGGTCCAGGGGTGCCCTGGAGCCTATTCCAGGAATCTTAGGGCATAAGGCAGGGTACACGGTCCATGGACATGGTGCCAATCCATCACAGAGGCCAAAAAAAACATACATACTTATTTACATACTGCAGGCAGTTTGGGGAATGCCAATCAGCCTAATCTGCATGTCTTTGGACTGTGGGAGGAAACCGGAGTACCCAGAGGAAACCCACCAAGCGCAGGATGAACATGCAAACCCCACGCATACAGAGGCAGCTCTCAAGCCTGGATGCTGGAGGTGCTGGAATAAGATGTTCATATATTCAAATATATAAGTGTCTGTATACTTTGGGCCATACTGTACATTGCAGACAGTATGGAAGACTTGGAAAAGTAAACCAAGCAAGTATTTCAACTGGAACTTTACTGGACAGTTTACCCACTGTCACTTTGACATTTCAGTTTCAAAAAAACTATGTTTTTTATTCTGTTTGTAAAACCCAAGTGCCCCGTTGTGTAAGGTTAGTGAGAATTATCGCTGCTTATCAAACATTTCCTATCTTTGGAAAGATACAGCAGTTCTTTGCAAATCTATTCATTTTGGCAAAACCAGAAATGTGTGTAGGCAGCACAATGGTCCAACACTCCATCTTCACTGATCCTGAGCTCAGGTTACTGTCTGAGTGGATTTTCTTCTCATATTCCCCTGTGTGGGGTTTAAATCATGAGAAAATTTGTGAGTATAGTGTCTTACTATAAACTGGGATCCCATCCATGCTGTGTTCCTGCTTCACACTTTGATTTCCCAGGATGGGCTTCGGATTCAGCATCACCCTGACCGGAAAGGATCTGGGCATCAACTGAACATCTATGCAATAATCTAAGAGCGATCAATCTCTATTAGAGGACAGCACCATTTTAGGCCCACCTCCTGGCTATGCATCTAACAGAAACTGGTGTAAAGAGTATTGTATAAATGGTTTAGAACTCAGATAGTATACTGAGGACAGTCAAGTTGAGTATTTTGTAACAAAATCCGACACTGCACTTTGTCCATGGTGTTGAGGTAAGTAGGTGTCGTATCCATAGGTGTGTGTTATATGGAAAATCACTTCCTGAAAAGTAATGGAATTGAAGTGCTTGCTTGTACAGCCCACTGCTTCATGAATTTCTCTGCCAGACACTTTTTTTTCCCAGCCTCTCTCCCTGTGTCTGGAAAGCAGTAGATGAAGGCAGCCGAGGGGAGAAAGGCTGAATAAATCGATACGAGCCTTTCAGTACACGCCTCTCTGTTCTCCCTACTGACTCTTGCTATTTAAGAATGTCTTTCAGGATCTCTGCTCAGGCTCTTTCAATTAATGTTCCATTCAGCTCTCCTGCCATTACAGGTCCATTAGAGCTCATCGAGGCCTGAGAGACCAAACCAATTCTGCAATTCACTTTATCTTCAGATAACATACCAAGGAGCTATGTTTCTCAACAAACACTAAAACCCAATTTTAGGGAATCCACGGTTGGTTTGAGGGTGTTTTTTGTTTCCTGTCCTAATCATGTTTTGTGTTCTCCTCCACCCCTGTTCCATTTCTGTGCAGCTTCTTGTTGGGGAAGAAACAGAAATCACAAGCAAAGTCTTAAGTGCAGAAGATATGGACACCCCTGCAGACAAGCTGGTTTACAACATCGAGGCAACCAAGAGTGGAATCATTGCTCTGAAAGAGTCACCTGATTACAGCATTGAAAATTTCACCCAAGCTCAGATCGACAACAGCGAGGTCATTTTCATCCATAAAGGTAGCCCATTAGAGATGTCTTTCTGCTTGCTTGGACAAAGACATGGATATGGATACCGAAGTCTTGAGAACATGGTCAAATGTAATTTATCATATACAGCTGAACAAGAGTAACATGATTAGGCCTTTCCTTTTAAAACAGATAATTTAAATTTGAGATCCTGTTGGTGGTTATTGCTTATTTTTCAGCACGGCTTATGGTCTGAATAATGCAAAAGCTTAAAAAAGAAATAGTCCATAAGTGGCAAAACAAACATTTTGTAATATGAGGGGATTATTCTGACAGTAAAAGACAACTCAACTCTGTAAAGCCTGACATGACGTTAACAGATTTTAACAAACTTTTTACCAAAATATGAAAAATCTGATTTAGAAGTAATTTATTAATCTCAATATGTTTTCAGAAACAAAAAATGACAATTGTACAATACAAGATACAATTTGTATCTTTTAGATAAAATTTAGAGTTAGAAAATTGTCCAAGAAGGCATGTAAGAATTACGACACAATGTTAGTTAGTTGGAAATAATATTTTGACTAATATTATATATATTATATCATAGAATGTAAAAAAATATATATACTATGCAAACTGAGAGAGCAAGCACAGGAACACTGCAGCCTAGAGGTATCAGGTCCCAATGCAGTCAGATATGAAGGTCAAAGTACAGTAAGTCTCTCAAGATGTTTTGCATGAGAGCATAATGGGCAGCACTGTGGAACATGCTTATAGTGTTCAGTAACTCTTTGATCTTGGTCAGGGTAAAAAAAGATTAATGAGTCATTTTGTTTATATTTTTCAGAAATAGAAACAGCCAAGTTCATCAGGTGCAAAAAATAAAATAAAAAAACGCATGAGCAGATGGGATTGGTCAGTTTGCATAGAAACCTATGTTAAAGTGGGAGGGAGTGGGTTAAAAAAAATTAAAAAGACGAATGAGAAAAATAAAAAAACACATGTGTCTCACGCACACGCCTGCTGCAGCCACAATTCCACATGGGGTCTGTTGCAGAAAAGCCGAAGAGTCCCTGAGCAGTCTGTTCACATCTGGCCCCTCATCCCCTCATCTCCCAGCACCATGGTGTGTTTGTACATGCTTACTGCTCTGCTACACAAACGAAAAATCTGTGATCTATATATATAGCTAAAGAAAAAGCGCAGAGAACAAATCATACACGACCAGACTTATCTCTAGCAGACACCATTCCAGGAGGACAGACACATTACTTGTGAACTAGCTAGCTAGTCAGTTAAAACAACCTCACATTAGCTACATATTGCTGTAACAAATCCATACCAGTGGTCCGGCTTAAACAAATCCATACAAGTGGTCTACTTACCAGCTTGCCATAGCTCTAGTTGTCTTCTCCCCCTTTTTTCTTGAGCACTGGTCCACCGTGTGACATTATAATTTAATTTAATCAATACATCCTTCAACGTTAATTAAGTCAGCATGCGTACAGTAATTTTATTTTAGAAAACATGGTTTTGGATGTCACTTTAAAATTATAAGGGGTGCTCAAGTCAAAGCAGGACGTTTGTTTGCGCTGGCCTCCCTGGAACTCCTTTAATCCCCCAAACATGTGAAACACTTGGAGAGAGGTCCAGACAGGGGATATGGCAATAACTTCCTAGGCAAAGTAAGCGCATTCCACTCACGGAATGATAACAGGAAAGACTGGAGTGGGCTTCGAGCCATCTCGGCTGGGATTGCCATGCCTTCTTTGAAACTTCAGCATTGTTTAAATGTTGTACCTTTCAATGTTCCATTGACATTAAATTGTTAAAACTTGGAAAATTACTCTAAAAAAATTTATACCTTAGCATTGTTGAATTCTTCAATCATAAAAAGATTCATTTAAGTTGTGCCAGCTATAAATCAAATAATAGGTTTGTATCAATGTGTTTTGTCTAATACATTATTAAATTATTCCTTCAATTACATTTTATTTATATAGCACTTTTAACAATGATCATTGCTTCAAAGCAGCTTTGCAGAATCAAAAGAAATATTGAAACGAGTTTGAAAAATGTGAGGAAATTTATATAAATTATGAGTAGAGGCAGAGAGAGAGAGAGAGAGAGAGAGAAAAATCAGGTATGGTCACAGTCTTATAATGGATAAGGTCGATGTATATTATTGCAGAGTGCAAGCAGGGACTCCGGCAGGACCAACTATGACAGCATAACTAAAAGTGAAAGCCAGAAGGAAACACTGATGTGAGGGCTCCCGGGAAAGTAAACCAACCAGTCATGTCACCGTCAACAAACCTGAGTGATCAAAAATGAGTGATTATCTTTTAGAAACAATCCATAAGATTTATGGAAGCAGTCTCTGGTGTCAGCACTTTGTAACTGCCATTGAGCTGTGCATTTTGGCTTATTAATTGTAAGAGAGAGGAAAAAGCTGATGAGGCAGGGATTTTTTATATATATTCTGTAATATAAATGATGGCAGAAATCATTTCATGGATCTTGCATGACATTACTGTAATTAGACTGTATAGCTAAGATGTTAAGGACACCTGACCATGTGCTTGTTGAACATCTCATTCCAGATTTAGTCCCTCTTTGCTGGTATAACAACCTCAACCTTTCTGGGAGGACTTCACACTATATATTTAGAGAATAACTGTGGAAATCTTTCATTAGTGAGATTAGACACTAATGTTGGTTGAGGAGGTCTGGGTGCAGTCAGTGTTCCAGTTCATCCTGAATAGTTGAAATTTTGGGCTCCACTTGAGTTCTTTTGCTCGTAGCATGGTGAACCATTTTGTCATGGTGGCCACCTTGGGCACAGAGCCATCTGTCAGGCTTAGGCTTAATGGGCTTAAATAAGTTTTGGGATAAAATACTTTGGGACGTGCTGTGATAGGAAAACAAATTATGTGGTGGCGAGACGTGGTCTTACTGTGTATCATTCCCTACCTACATAGTTCTACTTGAATTAAGTCACTAAAAGGGCATTGAAATACACAAAGATAAAACATTATTTTTTACAACATATTTTCAAGCATTCCTGTTTGTCTAACAGAAGCTGTTTTCTTCCATCAGGATCTGAATCTGGTGGTTTTAGTTTCACAGTGACAGATGGAGACCACACATCACCTCTCCATCGCTTTGTCGTTGCTGTCCGACAGCTGACAATCTCCATGGAAGTACAGAAAGAGCTTTTGGTCTTTCCTGGTATGTAATTCTACCTCTATACCCAAACCAACAAGGCATGACAGAGAGTCTCCCACCCCCGGGAAAACATATGCCCTATCTAAACTCTGGGCCTGTAGGCTATAATACAGCAGAAGATGCAAGAACACTCTATGAACATCCCATTCACTTTAATGGTCTGTGTAAGTTTTAGACAATCAGGCCTCAAGGCCAAAACAGCGATCTACAAGGTTATTTTGGTGTATAAAGTAAGCAAGAGCCATATAACCTGGCATAGTAATTTCAGACACATGTGCTAAAATTTTTAGAAAAATGTGGCTGTCAGCTCCCTAGGACCAAGGTGCACCAAATACCCATAGAGTAGTACCACATAAAAAAAAAAAATA
>JAOVVA010000010.1:3953773-3979042 GCA_028565275.1 Leiocassis micropogon
TATATATTAAAAAAATAAAAAATGCACATAGTGTACAAAATGTATATAATGTACAAATAAACAGCAGTGTGAGGTATGTGCAGGACAGTACAAACACTGATCACTATGTACAGAATAATAATCACACAAAGACCACAGAACAGTGTTGTGCATGAAAGCTATTGTAGAAATAAACTGTAAACTATTTTCTAGTGTAGAATGAATAAATATAGCAACAAAAAGAGTCACATAAATAATAAAATGCCTGATGCAGAATTAACATTAGCAATAAATGTCTTGTTGGTATGAATTAGATTTCATTGTCTTCCAAAAGCTAAACAAACATCAACATTTTTTTAAATTAATAAGTAAATTAAAGTATTTGTCTTGTTGTTGTCTCAGGCTCCAGACAAGTCATCAATAGTGATATCCTGCGAGCAGTGACCAGTGAGGATGGAGATGAGATCACATATTCTCTAGTGAGGCCTCCACGTCTAGGGCGGCTCATTAAGCCCAATCAGAGTGGACAATTTGAGGAAATCAGCCAATTCACACAAACCGAGGTGGGTAAATCTACCATTTGTATGGCTGTTTGGAATTTGGAGGTTTGTTAAATGTGGCCAGAGTTCAGCTGAGGACATAATGATCTCAGAGACCAGACCTTCATTCCAACTCAAAATACCCCTGTCCAAAAAAAAAAAATCTTTAACTATATAATTACCAGACAGAGCAAAATGTTTACTGTTTATTGTTACTTCTTCCCCCAAAGCAACATTTTTATAATGTTAAGAATAAGATATGAGCAATGACAATATCAATTGAACACTGATTAAATGACATCAAAATAGTCTATAGTATATGGTATAACAGGGGATTCAAAATCTGGTTCTGGGGGACCTCTTATGCTGCAAATTTTAATGTTTTCCCTGCTCTACCACACCTACATCAAATCAGAAAAATCTGTTAATTAACTCATTAGTTAAATAAAATTTTCTAGGAGCACAAAAATGTGCAGGGTGGGGGTCCTCCAGGACCATAGTACCACAGTAGAAGATGATGGCTCATCTGCAAAGGAACTAGCTCAGTCTTGTAGGTTTAACAAAAATTAAAGGCAGTACAGTGGTGACTATGTGAGCTGATTTGAAGTTAGAAGTCAGATTTAATGCATATATACTACTTGACGTAAAGGTGGTACACTGAGTAGTAAAGCCTCACAGCTTTATCCTATTTATTTGTTACCCATTTGCAAGTTATTCATTTCCTTCTTCATGTATTCTTTAGTTGGATGCCAGTGCAGTGTATTATGAACACCAGATGCCATCAGAGTCCTTCTGGGTAGTAAAAGATGCTGTAGAACTTGAGCTCTCATCACCACCAGCAGCAAAGCTTCAACACGTTCTCCCTGTTACAGTGTCGTACTATGTCACCCATCGCAATGTATCTTCACAGCTATGGAAAAACAAAGGTACCATGCTACATCAGTTAAATTAATTTCTAAACACCTTACCTTCTTGTTTTCTGTATATTGATCATGTTTTTTTCTGTACTTACACTTCAGGTATGTCAGTGGTGCAGGGACAATCTATGGCATTCAACCTCTCCATTCTGGATGCATCCAACTTACTAGGCAGTGTACCACAAGAAAAACGGATAGGCCAGGACATAGTTTTTGAGGTACGACAGTTCCCTGTTCATGGCCGACTCACACTTGGGGGTGATGATCTTCCCCGGGATGCACCCTATTTCCTGCAAGATGACATCAGTCAAGGAAAGCTGGAGTACTACCACGATGACTCAGGAGCATCTTCAGACAGATTCTCTTTCCGTGTTCGGCTGAACCGCCATGGTCACCCACCTCAGGCAGTACCAGGTGCCGTGGTGTTAGAGGAGGTCTTTTTAATCTCAATCAGACGAAGGGACTCCAGCCCTCCCGAGCTGGTCAGCCTGGACCTGCTGCTGGAGGGACTGCAAGGATCTACTACTGTACTGTCCAAGCAGCACATCAACACTATAGACCAAGACAGTACACCAGATGAGGTCAGATTCACAATCATAAAGAGTCCTACTAATGGACACATCATCTACAAAGATACTGGAGACAGGATCAAGCAGTTTACACAAGAGGAGGTAAACATGGGCCAGGTGGCATTTATGAGCGATGGTAGCTTGTCTGATGGTTTTATGGAGTTCACCATCTCTGATGGGAAACACCGGTCAGAACCACACATGATGCATATTGGCATCCTAGCTAAGAAACTTGTGCTTAATAAGGTGGAGGAGATACAAGTCAAGCAGGGAGATGATGAGACTCCTATCACAGAGGCTATGTTGAAAGCATCCACAGGAGGCCCAATAGAGGAAGAAGTGCTTTATAAGATTACAAATGTTCCCAAGTATGCGGTAGTGATGGTGGACAGGCAACCCACCTCTGCCTTTTCCCAAAAACAGATTAGGGAAGGAAGAGTGAGTGTTCGTTTCACCAAGTCCACTTCTTCAAATGACAGTTTTTCATTTGTAGCCCGTAGCAGAGCAGCTAATGTTTCCTCCAGCCTCAACATCACAGTAAAGCCCTTAATAAATGTGGCCAAGGATCCCTTACTTCCACGAGGCACTATAGTTCTGGTGGATAGAAAGCTATTAGATGCTACCCCACTTGCCAACAAGACCAAAATTACACCAACCTACATTTTGACCCAGCAGCCAAAAGGGGCACGGTTCATTGGAAGAGGAGGATCAGCAGATGGCCAGCCTGTGAAATCCTTTACCCAGAGAGATCTAGATGAGGGACGAGTGGCTCTTGAAGTCTTGAACTCCACTAGAGATCCAAAGGATAAGGGTCAAGATCAGGATGAGGCTCGCTTCCTCCTCCAGGCACAAGGAGTTCCTCCAGCAGAGTGCACACTTTCCTTCCAGACCGTGCCTTATGACCCTTCAGGAATCTATGGTGCTACAGTACTTAAGGTCCCCCCATCTGTGTCCAACTCTGACACAAGTAAAGCAGACCATCCTGATCCCAGATGGAGAGCGGATGGAAACTGGCAATATGAAGCAGGTCCCACCACAACCTCCCCCAGCTCCCATAAATCCCCTGTCTCTAGACGGAACTCACTATGGGCCATCCTTATCCCCATATTAGTTATCCTCCTTCTTCTACTCGTAGCTGGTCTGATAGCATACTATCTAGTGCGTCGCAACAAAACAGGAAAGCACAATGTCCAAAATGCTGCCATCAATCCAAAAAATGGGGAGGTCGCTCAGGAAACCTTCAGAAAAACCGATCCAGCAAATAACATCCCCATGTCCAATATGGAGTCGAAAGACACAGATCCTGAATTACTGCAGCACTGTCGGACAACAAACCCAGCCTTGAAAAAGAACCAGTACTGGGTATGAGAAAAAAAAATTGAACTCCATTCCATGATGCTGTATTGACATTTATTGTATGTTGACAGATATTGACACATGGGAATTAGAATTTTTTTTTCTTTGTGGACACTTTCTTGAGTCATTCCTAACAGTATCATAAAGACCTCCTCTTATACTAGTGGTTGCAGAAAATCATTTTTGGCAAATAATTTAACTTTTGTTCCATTTGTTGTCAGGCAAGCAGTGCATGTAAACACTTCACACATGAATCTGCTTTCGTTTTACACTGATGAAGGACCAAATCTTATGAGGATTGGTTTTCGCACCTTTTCACTGCTAGAAACAAATTCTAATAAAATAAATACAGTTCTCATAGAAAGACCCAGTAACTTCAGATTGGGCCCAAACATGTTTACATGTTTGTATATTAGTCAGTTTAAACCTTAGATTTCTTTGTCAAACATTGTACAGTGTACATTACTGCTATGAAAATACTTTATGTTTTCAATTATTTTAGTTACAAAAAAAAAAAGAAAGTAATTCATAAAAATTCTTTTTTAAATACTTAAATAGACTTTGGACATGAACATTACTTATATGTTTGAATTGTTTTTGTATTTTGAAATTGAAAGTGCATCAATTTGCAACGATTTATACATATGATAATGATGCATAAAATATGCCCCAATATAAATACTTCTTATACATCAAATTGTTTTCAATCCACTATAGTGAAATGTTTTCTCTGTAAAAATGATTCCTCAAAATATGTTTAAGTGGATATATATATATATATATATATATATATATATATATATATATCCTATTCCTATTTGGATTATAGGAATAACAGTTAAAATTTGTTTATTGTATAAGAGAATGTATTCATTTTTGAATTTGAATTAGAGTTGGATTCTGTGTTGTTGTTATTATTATTATTATTATTATTATTATTATTATTTAATTCCTCTATCTGTAGCACACTGTGCCGTAAATCCCTCAGTGCTTTGGTGATGTAGTTGAAACAGCTGAGATTTTATACATACATGCACTGGACTGATTTCAGCACTGAAGAACAATTTAAACTATATAAGTGTATTACTGAAGGCAGGTGGAAGTAACTCAGCAGTGACAGTATTTTGACAGCTACATCTCTATTGGCTGATACAATGAAAGCTGTGGTCATTATTTTGAACTGGTCTATTGATTTCCATTAATGTCATCAAGCTCATTGGAACATGAATTTTCAGAGAAGCTGTAATTATATGTTTTATCACAGGAAAATGTAGGCTGATAAGTAAGTCTCTTGTATGGTATTTCTAATGATTTTTGACGTTGTAATATTTCCAGTCATGTTATATTCCAAGGCCTTGAGTTATTTTCATCTAGCTGATTTTAGTGACTTGGCCTATTTTTATTTCTTGCTTGGAGAGTTCAATTTCCTATTTATCTTTTCTAGTATATACCACTTCCATATATCATTTAGGGTGTTATCTGCTATGAAAGTTAAAGTAGAGAGCTATGTTTTGCCCAATGGACTTGTTTTACCATAAAGCATCACAGTAACTTGCTCATGAACTCGTCCATGGACTCCACATTCCCTAGCAGATTAGGTTTCATATTTAATAGTGATATATGTTGGAAATAATGAAATAATGCACATATATAAAGAGCTAGATTATTGTCACATTTTAGATCTTTCTTAGTAAATAATGGTTTAGGAATAAACAAAAGCCTGATCTTTGTTAATTCCTGTCATGTATTTGACTCTACTTTTAAAATTGTCCATGCAGACATTTGGACACGGAACACAATGCCATTGAGTTGCATTGATTCTTTTTAAAATTGACCTATAAATCAATATTTGGGTCATATTTAGCAGTATTTTGTTTATTTATTTATTTTTGTCTATATTGTTAATTTGTGCAGTATTTCTTTTCTCTGAGAGTAGAAATTAGTAGCGATTGTCTAAGTAAACAACATCATCTAAAAAGAACATTTTAAAATTATTATCAGTGTGTATTCATTTAGATGATCTTTGAGCAAATTATCCCAGCTCTGGGATAACCTTTATCTATTAAGATATATTAGAAGTCATTTCATTAAAGAATGAGATATAACTCAGGTTTTAGGTTTATAATAATTTTTTGCAAGAATATTTTGAAAGCAGTGATGAATTTCTTTTTTTTAAAGCTATCAACCCAGACTCTTTTTTTAATGCTTGTCTTCTTTGTAAATATTGGATTTTTTTTCAGCCTAGCTAAACATGCTGAGTAATTCAAATAGTTATTTTTATTTATTTTGTCATCCAGAAATTATACTGTATACTTTGTCAATATTGGTCAACAAATGAAATAAAATGGGGTAAAAAAAAATTGGACCATAAAGTATTTGAGATAATGATTATTATTAGTAGTAGTAATAGTAGTAATAGTAGTAATAGTAGTAATAGTAATAGTAGTAGTTGTTGTTGTAATAATAATAGTAATAATAATAATAATAATAATAATGGCATTAAAACTACTACAACTACTACACTACTATTATTATTTCCATTACTATCCTTATAAATGATGTACTGATGTATAAGCAGATTTCAGTGCTTTTATTACAGCAGAAGAACTACTTTTGTACAAGGCAAATCCTATGGTGTGCTGTACAAGTAGTGAACAGCAGATGGCGCAGGGACACTTTTTAATCATAAACCAAGTAGTCCTTCCTCAGCTTTTTAACAAGCCTGTGAGCTGCAATCATTCTTTCCTACAGACGGCATTTTGTCTTGCTGCACATTTCAGCATTTTGACAAGTTTTTTTTTTTTTTATTCTGCCAGAGCGATGCCAATAGAACCAACGGGCAACTCGAAGCACCACAGTCTATAGTATTGCTTTTCTTTGTCAAAGAAACAAATACAATAGAAACATTTAAATTTCGCTTTACCTTCCTTTTCCTTTAGGCACTCCTTGTATGATGTTAGATTTTGAACCTTCTCACCGTTGACTGAGGCACTGTTATCAGTATTACAGGAGCATGCGTAGCTCAGTGAGTTATTAGCCTACTGATCAGAAGGTCACAGGTTTAAACCCCAGTACTACCAATCTGCCTCTGCTGGGCCCTTGAGCAAGGACCTTTACCCTCACCTCCTAAGGCATATAATGAGATAAACATACTGTAAGTCGCTCTGGATAAGGGTGTCTGCTAAATGCTCCGAATGTATATTTTTCCCTTGATCTAAAAAAAAATGATACACTCCTGCTTCTAGGATGTACTTTCAGACTCCTTTATTCTTTATTTGTCTTTTAAATACGTAACTTTTTTAATTCTTTGTTTTCAATGTTTAAAGAGTTTATTCTTCACTTTCATTGCATTGAAGAAGTTGGAAGAGAATTGCTTTGTAAATATTGATAGTTTAAGCTTGTACATCATCCAAGAGACAAGCTGAGTTAATTTAGTTCCGATAGTTTACCTACAACTGCTTATTACTATTTTGTCTCTATCTGCTTTTTCTTTCATGGATTTCATTTGAAATATTGAGTGTACACGGCTAATCCGAGCCCAGTGCAGAGTGTGTTTGTATAAGGATTTACTGCTTCAGACAGTTTTAGCATCTGAAATTATCCCATGCTGTAAAGATTTTAGGTTTGCGGAAAGCACCCAGACATGAAACTGCATCTAGCAGAAGGAAGACTTACAATATATATGATAAATGAGTTTTATTGTTTATTGTATAATTATTTTACAATCCGTCATGGTAATGCCAGTAAAATCATGAAATGGTTTAAAAAAAATAAATAAATAAATAAAATAATAATAATAATAATAATAATAATAATAAGTAATTACTAAAATATACAATTTGGTCAGTTAGCCTTTTTACTAGTACAGGACTCTTATAGGGTTCCCTCGACACATACAGGTTGGGTGAAAATTAACTAAGCCATATTTTATGGCTATAGAACTTGTAGTATCACTGGTGCACCACCCCATTTTGCTCTTACTGTGCGTGCGTGGTTAGTCCTGGCATTTTCCAGGACGTTGGCTGCGACGACACGGACCTCATGAATGGCCACCAAGAACTCCAGATCTCACTCCATGTGATTGTTTTCTGTGGGGCTACACAAAGGAGGAGAGAACAAAGCCTCGCACACTGAAGGAATTGGAGGCATGGAATTAGGAGGTTCTCAGCAATATCCCAACCGAGTTCCTTCAGAAGACTGCCATTCCATCCCTGTTTGAGGAAACCGTTTTACACCACTGGTGCCTATGTTGAAATTCAAAGATTTGCTTTTATTTCCCTATGTAATAAAGTACATATACAATTAGTTTGATACATTTCCATTATAAATATGGACTTTATTACCATATTGTAATGTCTGGTTACTTTTCACCCACCCTGTAGATGTAGCATACAGCATTAGAAGATGTGACGCTGAACTTCAGGACAGCTGGCAAGACTTTAGACCATGGGTTGTTGAGCCCAGCTTTAAACCATGCAGCTCTCCAAGTTGAATCAGGGTACATCAGGGTCAAACACTGGGCCTGTGTTCACTCAGAAAGAAATAAAGACTCATTCTTTTACTTACCACAGCAAACAGCAGATATCCCACAGCCGTTCCAGGGCCTCAAAGATCACACAAAGACTGCCAGCACTGTTATGCTTCAAGCGACAGCATCATCTGCCCTGTGACCTGGAAGTTAGACAAATCATTGTTAGTGTGGGCGTGCTGGGTACTGTGACACATTGTACTGGGAAAAGTAAAAATCCCCAATTTTTACCAGTCTAACCACTGACTCAATTGTTTATGATAAACTTATTAAGAAATAAAATACAAAGAGCGATTAATGATGATGCATGATTCTAAATAAACATGCATCATTTAATTCGAATTTGTGGTAGAACACAAATATTTTAAACATAAACTGGTCTCTTTCTTTCAGTCAGAACTAGCCAGGGGTTTCGACAGTGGACGCTTGTGTTTGTGTAACTTGCAGCACTGCTTTACACATGGTCCCTGAAACCATAAAGTAGGTTAGCTACTACTACAGTATTGACATTTCCCTGTGAAAAGCAATAACCTCGTTTTTAAATGCACTAACCTCATTAGTGTGAACACAGTTTTTAATGCAATGTAAGGTTATAGTGGGTCGAGTCATCAACAGGTCAACAGAGGTCAAGCATTCTAGACTAACCTCATTGCTGAGTGTGTATTGGTGTGTAGCTGAAACACCAGGGCAGATCCCATGAGCTTGGACATGTTATAACCATCTCTGCATGATTGTGGCTGTTTTCTTACCTGAGCAACATGAAGCGTAGAGATCAGCCTGTTATTTTAGGACACCAGTTCTGGAGAGACTCTTAAGGCCACAGCATGCTTCAAGCAGGGAAAACATTCGGGTGGCTTCCACAACCAATACGATGTAACTACAGAGCAAACAGACGTCATGCAAAGGCCTCACTCACCATGTCATGACCGAACCTGTTATTTGTCATAGTGTGTTACAATATGTCCAAGCCGATTTATTTAGACCTTTGCCTTACCTTGTCTTTGCTATTACTCTTTGTCAAAAGATTACAAAGATGGTTGTAAATTGAATGGACCACCTGCACCTTAGTTCTCCTTTTAACACTGATCTTCCTCTTCCTTGCGTCTTGAGTGCGAATTCGACTAAAGGTTAAACATTAAACAATGTGTAACTTGTTAAACGTCTCCATCTAGCATGAAACAAATGAAAACACACCTACAACTTGAGGGAATTCCATCTTTTAAGACAATACTCGTAGCATAAACAGTTTGTTCATTCATTCATTCATTTTCTCCACTGCTTATCCTATATGGAGTCTCACGAAACTTTGGGCAAAAGGCGTGGTATACCCTGGACAGAGTGCCAATCCATCGCAGGGCACACCAATTAGCCTAATCTGCATGTCTTTGAACTGTGGGAGGAAACCAAAGTAGCCAGGGAAGAACATGAAAACTCCACACACGCTAAGTGCTAAGCAACCATGCTAGCATGAACAGTTCTTACTTTTAAATGAGTTATACTCTATACACAATATGGTCATATATATACATTGTTGAATCTATAACAGTTAATCATTTAAATGAGTATTCATCACTTATCCCAGTTAGCTAGCTAGCTAGCTTGTTGCTAACAAATGAAACAAACAAATATTTGTTTTGTTGTTGTTATTGTTGTTGTTTTTCTTTCCTTTTTTGTAGGTCGGAAAAAAACTCGGAAAGTTACTTTAGATCTAATGTGAAATGGAGCATTATTCATGTGTTTACTTATTGCCAACAACTATTGCATCACCATAGTCCTGAAAGCACAACTTGCAGTGCTGGAGCACTCAATAATACACAGTGATCAATACAAAACCACACAGAGACTGAGAGGTTGTAAAGTTGTGGGTGTTTTGTCTTTGCATAACGGAAACAGATGTCATAAGGCAAGCTGATGCCTTTATTCTATCCTCATAAATACAACCAGGTTCCTGGATGGTGTACACAATTAGTAATCTCTCTCTCTCTTTCTCAATTTCCTTTCCTATCCTCAAACTCTTTGAACCACAGATGAACATAAATACCAAAGAGGGTCTATTGGCATACATACCAAAAATATACTTTGTCTGCTTCTTTTTCTAACTCTTGTCAAACAAGCTTCTATGCAGCACACCTTTTATAATAGGCATATACACCGATTAGCCATAACATTAACATTGACAGGATCATGGGCACAGCGGCTCACCCATGCCTGTGGGAACTATGGGCCAGCCAGTCTGGTCCAATCTCATAGAAAAGCTAATGTAGCACCACCCACGAAAAAAAAACCTCAATGCTGGTGATGATCGAAAGCCACCATAACACCCAGCGCACCACATCCCACAACGCCCAGAGCCTGGCAGGCAAAGACACTGACAGGGCCTTTAAACTCCCCAGATCCCAATTAGATTCAGGAAAAAACACTTGAGAGTGGTCAGACAACTGGTTCTAACTAGCATTAGTAAGAGTAGATTAGATGATTTTTCGCACTAAAACTGAGCTATGTCAGCATTTATGAATGCATAATATTCCGTAGTAGATAAAATCTATGAGTTCTATCATTTTAAGATCTGTGTTCCTGGTTTGTCAACTATATGGTTCCAGGTTCTGGAGCAGATCAAGTCAAGTATATTTAAGTGGATGTATTTATTAACACAGCCTGTTAAAGGTTAAAAATAACATATACCACTCCTTTTAACAAGTTATAGGTCCTAGAGGTCCCCAAAACGTGTCTGTTAATTTTCCAGCTGAAATGTACAGTATTCTGCCATGTGACTCCTATTCAATACAAGCTGCTTCAGTGTGAATAGCTTTAAATGCAAATAAGCTACCATCCTACCTCTGTAATGTTTGCATCACACTACTGTTACTAGATGACCATGTTACCACCATCCAAAGTACTACTCTGATGAAACTGACGTAAAATAATTGCATGCACTTTTTGTGGTGCGTTCTGACTATTCCTTAAAATTACCATTGTGAAGATTTATCCTGCTTTGGCAATGAAATACAATCTCCTGTTACCCATATCAGCTGCATAACCTTACTAGCTTACAGTACCTTTTAAGTTCAGCAGACTAACTTGGTAAATAAGCAGTAACAACTTTAAAGGTCTCATATATTACTATTTCTTTAACAAGTTAACGCAGGTCTTAGAGGTCCACTAAAGTGTGTGTGTTGTTGCTCCAGCCTCAATTTCACTCCTTCTCCACTCATGCTATTTCAGTGTCTATGTGTAAATGAGCTATTGCTCAGACAAATGGTTAGAATCCACTATTGAGCTTCATTGGTGAAGGGATCCAGCACTGAACTGTAGCTTGTTCGGAAATCAGTCCGATGTGAAATGATTGGCACACGAATGAGACACTGGGGACAGCGGACAGAACATTTCCAGAGGAATTAAACAATATCCATTATGTGCATAAAACCTGTAACATTGATATTTGCAGAATCTGCTGCAGTAAGAAAATTACCATGTCAGATAACAAAGCAGTGTTTTCGGTACTCTTAGGCATCAAGCTGGAGGACGATCTATGCAAATAGCTCTTTTTGACTATCACTGGAGGCAGTCTGACTGGCATGCCAAAGCCCAGGTTTCTACATGAACTGAAAAAGAAAACAGGAGGGGATGTTTTTGTCCTCATACTTTATGTAGTGTGTCAACAGACACTGGAGACCCATGTAAACGTTCAAAAAATTATCACAAAGTGAATTTTGCATAACAGATGACCTTTAAAATCCAAATTTTGGCCATGCCATTGTTGAAATAACTGAGATTATTATAAACAGGAAGGACCCAGAACCCTGCTAATAGATTCCTGATTTTCAGATCAGGCTCTCCTCTGTTTTTCTTCAATTCCCTTAACTCACGCAACTGTCTTACAGCAGAAAGCATAATAGTACTTTTGCATCTCTTTTCTTTGTTTGCCCTGTGCACTTTTCTGATTCGAGTAGCGATTGTATCCCATATACACTGGGTGTAATTATTGGCCAGCAAGATCCACAATACAGACTTGGCTTGAAGGAGGCCTGAATTCACTGTGCTGAAAATCTGACCCTGATTTTGATGGGTGTTGGATCTGAATCTGAAGAAAGAGAGAGAGAGAGAGGCTCAATAGTGATAGACTGCCCTTTCCCAAAACTGGAATGTTGTTTGTCGAGGTCAGAGAGAATGTGGGGAATGTGGACTTCGTGTTCTAAGGAAGTGACTGTTGTCTCCTCTGGGATCTCAATCTGGGCGGTACCAAGGGAAAGGATCCAGGGAGGAGCTTGAGGAGAAACTATGACTGATGTCAACAATGGGGGGAAAATATACAGTATTTAGGAACAGTGTCCTAGCATGGAGAACCCATGTGACCAAAAGTTAACTACCCTCTCTTCCATGTTCAGGTAATTTACAGTAAAAAAAATAAAAAATAAAAGAGAAAAAAAATGAAAAAGAAAAAAAAAGATTTAGATTTCTATGCGAGACTTCACTTTACATATCACAATACTTTTTTTACTTTGTATAATTTGAAGTAACAGTAAATAAACCCGAGCAGGTGAGGTTCTATAATTGCACTTCATAACAGAAGCCATCTGGTACAGTCTGAATTGATTCATGTCTGGCAAAGCCAAAAACTGACATTACATAATGCTGCAATTGTGAACTTATACTTAATATGTAATTGAAATAAGCTTTTAAGTATTTGTTGAAATAATTCCATATTTATATGTGCTGTTTCTGTTACATCTCACTTTTATTAAAATGCACAATACATAAGTCTTATGATCGTCACATAACCAGTTGTACCAGTCCATGGCTTTATCCTTTGTCTCTTCCCCACAATCCTGACCCACTCACCTTCTGACACGTAGGATCATCCAATATCTCCATTCTGGGAGTTATAACCACTCACAGCATGTGTGTCTTTAGTCAAGAGCTTAAAGGTGTGTCTCTTCTCTCATGCTGCTCTCATAGTATTGCCTGACCTGAAATTCTGGTTTTAAGGCTCCAGACATGAGGGGCAAAAACACCAAGCAATCACTCTAGATAAAACCAAGAAATACAATCCACATGTTTAAAGCAAATGGAAAGAAGTAGCAATTAAAGACAAGACATTTTTGCATAAGGATCCTCTTCTGTGCAGTTCTATCCTTGAAGCCACATGAAAATGTAGTTGCAAAACATGACAATTTAAGAAAAGAAGATGCAAACATGACCCTTTTCACTTTAAAGGTTTGAGGTAAAGGTAAGGTTATTTTGCTGTATTGTAGCATCAAACATAAGTATATTACAAAGTATATTACATTAAAAAAATCACAGTTTATTTGGACATTGTGCGAATTATTTAGAAAAAAATCTAAACATTGTTTAACTGGTGCTGATTTTATATCCACTTGTGGCCAGTTGCACACCTGCACAATAAATATATTTGACTTTACAGTCTGTCGTACAGCTAAAATGGCATCAGATCAGTCCTGTTGTCATGTAGATCAAGGAAGTGCCTATGAATTTTTGAGGTATAGTTGAAACCAGGAAAATATTATAGAAGTGTTTAAAAAGATGAGAAAAGCTTTGGAGCAATGTTAAATCCATTATAGCAAAGTGGAAAAAATAAGGCACAACCCCAGACACTTTCAAGATCATGCCGTCTTTCCAAACTGAGCACATGGCTCGGAATGACAATTGTCAGAAAAGTATCCAAAAAGTGAGTGCAAACACCAGGTAAAAGGATTACAGAGCTCATTGAATGAAGAAGAGCCATGAACAGTGTCATCCCAGATTCAAGCCTTGTGGCAGAGTGTACAAAAGGAAGCCATTTGTGAGAAAGGTGAACATAAAATGCAAGTCTGTTTTTTTGGAAAAAAGACTTCTAGCCATTTGATTTAAAATGCAAGCCCAAATACAGCTCAACACCCACATAACACAATTTCTGGTGGTGGTAGCATCATGCCCTGGGGTTGTTGTTTTATTTTAGCAGGAGGAACTCCGAATCTGTTGCCATCAAGGGTAACATGCATATCAAATTCTTGAGGAGAACCTGTTCCAGTCAGCCATTAATATGTCTAATGTGAAAATTTACATCCTAACAGGACAATGAGCCAAAGCACAGAACTACAAAGGAATCGCTTGGAAAGAGAAGGTTTGTGTTTTGAAATGCCCCAGACTGAAATTCAATTGAAAATATGTGGCATGACCTGAAAATTGCGGTCCACCAACATTCTTCATTTAATTTGGGAGAGTTGGAAAAAATTTGTATTGAGCAATGGGGAGAAAATGCCTGAATTAAAGTGCACAAAGTTTAAAGACTTATTTGAGACAATTCACATCAGCAACTGCTGGAAAATGAGATTGCACCAAGTATTGTCTTGGATGGTGAATTCTATCAGTGATGCAGTATTTAGATTTTTTTTTAAATTAATATTAATGAAATCTGTAAATATCTATAGAATGTGTTTGGTTTCATATCTCTATTGAGTCACTTTAAAAGAAGCAGAAAAAAAATCCCAAATAATAATCATAAGGGGGTGAATACTTTCATGCAGGCACTGCAAGGTATACAGTACATACATAGCAACACATACTGTACATGAAAGACAGCATAAGAACTGGTAATGTTCTTAATTGACCCTTGAGTCTGATTCAAATGTGAAAACACAGGATACGCAGGAAAGGTTATTCAACTCTGTGTGTCTACACTGATAATTACCAGATGACGGAAGAAGTGTGAGCGCTGCATTGGTGTAGAGCAGCAAATTTCAGTCACATTCCCACAGGGTTAAGTAATGCTCACTAAGACCACATTCCATTAGCAGACTGCGGTGCTAGCTCACTGGCAGAGGACAAGATTCATTACTGACATTTGGTATAAATATAGAAAACCCGGTGTAAAATTATCTCTTATCATAACATCATATAATTTTCAATACCTCTTCATCATAATATTTGCACTTGGCCTTTATATCAAATGTACAGTTATGTTTGGTACTGTAATCAGCTTTACCTCCCAGATTTACATACCTCAATTTATTTGCCCTGTGACCACACAGAATTAGCCATTTACTTGACACTAGATTATGTTGTCTTGTAAACTAAACTAGTAGAGTTTTATATTGCATGGAAGGAGAGCATTTTCTTAACACAGAAATGGTTAAGAACACCAAAATAGAAGATTCATATTAAGTACAGTAAACCTATGACATTAGCAAAGACCACCAGGGAACATTATGTAGTAGTAAAATTTTGACAATATTCAAAATATTAATTTTAAATCTGACAATTTAATAGATTGAAATTTCAGAAAATCTGATCCAGGATTTAATACCTCTCAGTTAGACAACTGTGAATCTTTGCAGCAACAGTTAGCTTTAAATACAACATCCAGTAAGAGTCGCAGCAGAATATTTCGCCATATTGTCCATCTCCCCATATCCACTCTAAAATGGCTACTAGTGAAATTTCATATGATTATAAAATATTACTAATGACCTGTATAGCATTGAGTGGTCTCAACGCATACAGTACCCCATGGAATAATTTGGTCTATTGCTATCTGTACAGCCTGGTTCAACCAGAAGGTGCAGGTTGTTTATTAGTACTTAAAATAATGAACTGTCTAAAGCAAGGTATGGAGCTTTCGCCTACAAAGCTTCTATGGAATAAAACCATTCCAATTTATTTTTCATGACATGACCACAACCCCAGGATTGGTTTAATCAGTTGCTTGTTTAGTTATACAATAAATTGGTGTTAAATAATCTTTTCTCTAAAGTAAAGGTGTAGAGCTTGGTTTTAATGTGTGTAGGAAGTTAATGGTAAAGCTTTTTTCCTTATGTCATATTAGCAAGTGTTTTTGTGCCACTGTTCACTTTGGTCTATAATTATTAATAATAAATATTAATTTTTAATAATCTATAATTAAAAGCACGAAATACAAATTATTTTAAAAGAAGTAATAATTAATGTGTATCCAATAAGATGGCATTATAGTGATAGCACTGGGAGACTCTGTATACCACTCACCCATCTTCTATACCGCTTTATCCTGTATTCAGGGTCGCGGGGACCTGGAGGCCATCCCAGGAGACTTAGGGCACGAGGCAGGGTACACCCTGGACAGTGTCAATCAATCGCAGGGCACACACACATACACTCACACACTCATTACGGGCAATTTGGGAGCCTAACCTGCATATCTTTGGACTGTGGGAGGAAACCCGTCAAGCACAGAGAGAACATGCAAATTCCATCCACACAGAGACGGGAATCAAGCCTGGCCAGGAATCGAACCCGGACCCTGGAGGTGCAAGGCGACAGTGCTAACCACTACACCACCTTCTCTGTATACCAGCAAAGTGTTATACATGCCAAACACAGAACTGAACTGATTAAAGAGGCTTTATTGTGTGATGTCTCAGCACACAGTTGGAGTGCATTTATGTTGGTTCAAAACCAAATGTGCTAAGCACCACCAAATGCCAATACTCATAAATAACTATCCTTAGAGGAAAAAAAATCTGGCCATTAGATTTCATTATATTTCAATCCTTCTCCTTGAGATGGGGGGGGGGGGGAGCAAAATGCTGAATCATGCACCAGTTATGTGACATACTAGAACGTTTTCTGCCTAAAAGACAGCTGATTTACTTCACCTCTCGCATGTTCCTGCTTTGAAAACAATGTGCTGTTTTTAATGTATTTTCCATGTGCTCTTTTATGCATGCTGAAAATATGCAACCTGAGAGACTAGAATACATCTGCACGCTGTATATAAAGCAATTCTATCATCACACATTCATTCCTTGATGTGGAAAATGAGTGAGAGTCGGGCATTCTAACTGGGCAGTATCTTTATACATGAACTATTCCTGAGGTTCTTGTTAAAACAGAAACTACTCAATTCAAACAGCTGTGTCACCTCAGGCTCAACTTCTGGTCTAATTTTCATAGTAGAAATATGAGGTCAGAGGGTTTGGTGTTGCAATTTTCTTTGACATATAAAATAATACTAGTCAAATATGAACAAACATGAACAAAGAAGAATTTGAGGATTACTTTTTTTTATTAAGACTCAGCATGACTGTAGTAGAAACTAAAAAAAAAAAAATATCAGAATTCACACATACATTTTTACAAAAACAAACTCGCACATTCTTTCAGAGCCCAAATCGTTCATGTGAAGCTTTTGGTCCCTTAGAGGTCTTACTTAGCAGGGTTTTAGTACAGCCCTTTTATTCTTTTATCATGATTAACCAGTGGCACACTGCCATCATTCCAGCAGACCATCTTCATCCTCTTTGTTTATTCTGCCTTTTCAGCCATTTCCACAGTCACATTTTTAGCATTTTCTGAGCTATATCATACCAAAATGGGTCACAAACATACTGCAAGAAGTGGAAAAATAGTCCTTATTTATTTGACTAGAACTACTACAAACAGTGATACTTTGGTCTGATAGCAATTACCAGCTTGCACATAAAGGAGGGACACTTTATTTCCATCATGACTTAAAAATCAGCCCCATCTAAGAATGTGCTTCATAATGGACACAAACATTCCTGACTCACTAACTACCTCCACTCCATAGACGTCTTTTCACCAGTTCCCTTTTTTTTTTTTTGGGTGAAATGCCAGAAATAAAATACCTTAATAGATCATACTGCTTTCTTCCAGCTACTGTACTTTTTACTGTGCTGCAAAGCATGCTAAATGCCAGGAAGAGGCGGGAGGAGTTTGACACTCCGGGATCTATTAATCAAATTACAGTAAGCAATGTTGTGGCCAATTCATGGTTGAAAATGATTCCTCATGATCCAAGAGCCAAAGCTTCCCAATTGGAGTCCAGGAATATACCTGTGCCATCAGGGAAGAAAAAGTCCATTGATGTGAAAACCTGGTCATTGGGTGAATTCAGGTCATCAACTGACTTCATTTTTCATTTTGTCACATAACGTTGCTGAGATTAGACCTGACCAGCTGAAGTAACCACAGATCACACCACTGCCTCCACAAGCTTGTACAGTGATCACTATGGATGAACGTCATGTACTTCCTTTCATACCCTGACGTGCTCATCACTCTGAAATAGGGTCAACCTGGACTCATGAGAACACATGATCTTATTACTCCAAAGTCCAAACTTTTTTCTCTATTGTGTGAAAATTCTCTTACATTCACTAGAAACCTCAGCACTATCCTCCAGGGTTCTTAACAAAATTCTAGAAATTGTATAATTTTCTTTGATCAATGCAGGCCAATAATTTTACCTCTTTTCTAAAACCTTGTTTTTGGTCAGATAGGGTATGTTTTATATATTTAGGCAGAGGAATCTGTTTTGTGAATCATGGAGAATTTGCGGTACCTTAGTAGAATGAGCTGGCTAAGACGTAAAAGAGCGAGCCTGGTTTAAGCACAGTCCGAGTTCAAGACTTGTGTAAATGAACTGAAATGTGCCAAAATTTTCAAATTAACCTATAGGAAAAAATCTAAACATAAAAGTATGACATTTCAGGTAACCACAACCTGTAACATAGGTATGAATGTAAGATGCACCTGCACCAAAAAAATGAAAATTAAATTCAAACATTTCTTTGATTTAAATTCCTTTTTAGACAATCTATACTCCACACCACACCTGAGCAGACTAATTTCTTTTTAATTAAATTCTAAGCACAAACTTAATAAAGAATAACTAAAATGAAAACCTTTTCTAACCAAAAAAACTAAACCAAGAAAAAAAAAAAAAAACGACTACAAGTGGCAGTCAGATCAAATACTTCCTATAAAAGGAGTCACCTTGTCACCTTCCACAACTAAGATCAACACAACTCCAAACTCCTTGATTAATACAGTGTACGTTCATCAGTCCCGCAGTGTAGGGGGGCAAATTATTTTAATATGGATTAATTGAAAAACATAGCTTTAGACAATCTGGGTGTTCTGCAATTTTTTATTATTTTTTTTCAGATGTAGGAGCAAGTCACTACATCAAAAGCAAAACTGCTACTTTTTTTGTAGATTTGAGATTCATGAAATACTGAAATGTTACCAAGATTATCTGTCAGTCTCCAATAATTAGAGTTTGAAATCTAGACAATCCAGACAACCTAGTCTCCTATCCAAGCGGAACTGGAATTATGATGAGTGAGATTGATTTTCATATAAAAGAACCCATTTAGAAAGCTACTTCTGCTAAATCCATGCTAGCCATAAATGTATTCAAGTTGGCCATTCCAAGTTTGTGTTTCAGAAAGTCCTTTTATCGACTGAACACTTCACCCTCCTCTTACAGTAGCATTCTGTGAGCTCATGAGCTGAGTGGATTTTATTTTCACTCAATTCGACAATGAACTCTCGTCCAGGGCACCTGCTGAGCCTGCTAGCAGGGTTTGAGACGGCTGGCATTGAAAATTTCCTCATAAAAACCTATTCAGACCAAGTTTGCGAGGTGGCCAAGAGTAATGGAAAAATAGTGACATAAGAACTTTACTTAGCAAATAAAATTAAATTAAATGGAATATGTAAAATAAAATAAGATTTAAAAAAAGACGTGTTTATCAAGGCAACTGTGCAAGTCCCTGGAATCTTGTGTTTTGGCCATGAAAGAGCCAAGAAAGTGACATTTTAAGTGCATGAGCTAGTGTTTGGTCCTAGTGTATATATATTCAATAGGTCTGATCATCTCCAAAACCATTTCTTTAAGAGCAAGAATCGTTTGGTCATTTCTCAGCTGTGGGTGTCTGTAAACCAGGAGATAAAGACAGAATAAGCAGCTCTTGGGCAGAAGCAGGATGAGCTCTTGACCCAGGCTTTCTAAGTTCCTGCATTCTAATGTCATCGTCTACAGGCTGTCGTACATGTGCAGGGTCCTCTCGAGCTGCTGCACCACACGCTGATAGAAAGTGATCTGCTGGCGTAAGTAGGCCTGCATCATATCTTTAAAGTCCACCTCCCTGCGCCGGTGGAAATGGTTCATCTCGGCCTGCAGGGCAAAGCCCACTGTCCTGCAGCGCTTCCGGATTCCATCCGCCTCATCCTGATCCATCTTCCCTTCGTCACTCATGCGCTGGGATTCCTTTACCTTCGCAAATGCACCTGCAGAGGGAGGAAGAGAGGCACTCAACACAGGTAAAAATGAGAACTAGAAATTTTTTATATTCTTCATACATGGCAAACAGCAAAATTGCATTCTCGTTAAACCAGAATTAACCAAATATGACACACGCCGTTTCCCTATGCACACCCAAGGCACTGAACAACCCTCTTTTGAAGTTATTGTGTAATGTTCAGTCGTAGTGATTCAACCTGTTCTTGTGTAGAAATAACATAACTAGCTAACCTTATGAGTAAATACTCCCTGTTCCCGCTCTCTCTTTCTCTTGCTCTCTTCTAGATTGTGGCTCTAACCCTATTAATACAACCATTCAGTTAATTATATTATCATAGCCTGGGAAGATAAAGCTGCAGACAGAACAGAGCCCATGTCTTAATAAATACACTACCAGCTACAAAGCGTCATTATATTTGCTTACCAAGTATGTTATTCACTCTCCTTGCTTTCGTATCTATCTAACCGCTAACTTGCCCTCACGCCCTCAATTCAGTCACAGTTCATTGGCATGTAATTAAACATCCAGCTGTATAATCGTCTATGCTATTTATGGTACGTTGAATGAGACGAAGTGCTGCGGGAAAATTGGCCTGCCCACCTCCAATGCGATTTGCTGATAGAGATGTTTGAATGAATAGGGGCAGGAACTGATGGGGATAATGACAGCTTGTGTCACACCCCCTCCTCAGATATTACCCTCAAAGAAAGTGTGGCAGACGAATGCTAAATCAAGGTAATTAAACATGTATAAAGAAGTAGAAACTAAAAGGATGTAGTGTTTATCTCCACTAAGTAGTTTGGCAAATTGGCTATTAGGAGGAATACACTTTACAAGGAATCATTGTTTAGGGACTTACAGTTTGTGCAATTAACAGGGGTGATGGTAGTTTAAAATTATTACTGGTACTACAGTATGTAGCCAAAAGGTGAGGAGAATAAACTACAGAGGTGGTGGAGAAACCACCTGAGAAACTTATGCTATTCACTACTTACATTTATTCTGCTTTAGAATATCAGTTAACCTCTGGGTTTGAATCCCGAATAGCGTTCAATGGAAAGCTAGTGCACTATGTATGGTGTACAATCCCTTCTTCCACACCCAAAGAAGTGCCCTTGATCAGGGATTAGAGAGGGATTTGAGATTTGCCTTGTGTTAGAAAATACTTTGCTTTGTAGCGCGCATTACTTTTGAAAGGAACAACATACAGTGGGTACGGAAAGTATTCAGACCCCCTTAAATTTTTCACTCTTTATTATATTGTAGTGATTTGCTAAAATCAGTTAAGTTCTTTTTTTTTTTATTAATGTACACACAGAACCCCATATTGACAGAAAAACACAGAATTGTTGACATTTTTACAGATTTATTAAAAAAGAAAAACTAAAATATCACATGGACCTAAGTATTCAGCAAATGGCTGCAATATAACAAAGAGTGAAAAATTTAAGGGGGTCTGAATACTTTCCGTACCCACTGTAGATGGTCTGGAACAACTAAGAAGCAAATTAGTGTTGTTTAACATGACAACGCTATCAGATGTGTTTTCTTGCTCAAGACCTTGTTTCTTGCTGAGGGATTTGTTTTGAACTGCTATATTTCAGTCCATTAATAAGACACAACCAAGTTTCAGAACATGAAATTATAAATTATATATTATATCGTTTAACGTATACAGTTTGATAAATGAGGCCCAGTGTCTGATGACGGTTAATTTGCTCCATCATTTGGAGATGCACAAAGAACAAAATCACCAGACTGGAATATGACTGTGTTTGGATTAGTTTAGAATTGCAACTCCTTACAACTTAAGAAGAAAATACTGAAGTTTCTTAATCATGCACTCATCGTCTATACCGCTTATCCTGCATTCAGGGTTGCGGGGGCACGATTTGGGGCATGAGGCAGAGCTACTGGCAATTTGGGAACGCCATTAGCCTAATCTACATGCCTTTGTACTGTGGGAGGAAACTGGAGCACCTGGAGAAAACCCACCAAGCACGGGGATAACATGAAAACTCCATGCACACAGACCTGAGGGGGGAATCCGACCGGGAACCTGGAGGTGCAAGGCGACAGTGCTAACTACTAAACCACCGTGCCACCAAATACTGAAGTTTACCAAACAAAGTTTTCATTTAGCTTCAATATGCTCAATGGCCTAATCAATTAACTTTGAATTAATTAACTTGTACTTGGATGTTGTTCGGTAAACTATGTACAGGTGTAAATGTTTGATTAAATATTATGGAAATATGTGAATAGGGAGCTTTTGGCTTGTTTGCACTATTTAGGTCACAGATCTCCAACCAGTAAAACAGTGATGGAAATGTCATTATAAATTTACAATAAAAATTTTAACAATATATATTATAAGCAAAAATATAGACATAAAACAATTACTACTGTAGCATTTAAAAGTAAAATAAATGATAAGCGAAAAGTGATTGAAGCTGAATGAATTACTCAAGAGTTCATTTCATGAAATGATAATTTTTTAGCATGTAAAGGTTAAATGTAAATTAGTGTTTAGCTAGACAATTCATTCTCTACCGCTAAAAGTGTCTGCATCGTTACAGCTTTTTAAAATCACCTACAACACACAGACGTGTGCCAGTAAAACGAAATTGTAACAAGAGAAAGATCCGAGTACATTAATCAACAAAAGCTCCAAAGCGGGAAAAAAAACTTCCTGTAAGTACAGAGAGGAATATTTAATATTTTGATTTATGTCCAGGAACTGAGACAAGCCCAAATGCTTGGCCAAGCATGTGGCATGTTTGAAGCTGCTTTTGAGAAATATGTGGAAGAAAAATATAAAAACTTGGCCATTAGAACTTATAAAATTAATTAACACTAAGCTGCCCTCTAAGGATATTTGAGGACAATTAATTATGTAGAAAGGGTTCAGTGCACACAGAAAAGGTTGAGAGATTGTGATTTAGACTATTATTCTTTACAAACTGTGACAGGTTTAAAAAAATTCTATCGTGTAATAAATACAGTAAATACTACATCAGGATTAAGAGATTTGGAAAATTTACTCATCATCCAGCTGTAACATGTCAACACTAATGTATAATTGTATTAAAATCTCAAAATTGTTGGCAGGTCAGAGGGCAAAGGGTTAAGCTTCTGTGCTCATGACTGAAAGGTTATGAGTTCAAATCTTCCATCTTCTATTGAACAAAGAGATTAACCATCACCTACTTTGCTAGATTATATAATTCTTTATGTTCAGGTAAGCGTCTTAAGATCTCTTTTTAAAATATCTGGTATTCACCGACCAGACTAAGTAAACCAAGAGTGCGTCACAGGGCCTCAGTGTGTACGCATGTGTGTGTGTGTGGCTCTAAACGATTTGACACTGAGATGTATTTCTATGCATTACCAGAGAGAAAAGACAACATGAGAAGACCCATAAGGAAACAGAATGCCCACAGCTTGTTTAACCAGACACACAGGACTCCTGGCTGTATGAGATAATATGTAAGTGATGGCAGATAGCGAGACATAGCGAGTGCGATCATGATGCTAATAGACAGTACCTGCCTTCAGGGCAGCCTCGAAATCTTTTCGTACATGACAGACATGCCAACTCAACATGCACTACTTGCCACTGTACTTGTATGAGAGAGTGAAAGCAGGACAAGAGCTCAGTCACAAGGGACCTGTTAGGGTTAGGAAGAGGAAAAGTCTCAGCCTCAGACACTCTTGCACTGCCACAGACACTGACACAAGGGTTAAAAATGTGATAGCTAGCCACACCATGATGCTCATTTCCATAACAAACAATCAGCTTACTTTCTAAGAGAGTGAGTTGAGAACTGAAACATGATTAGCTTTCTTTAAAACAAATGCAGTAAACTGTGGACAACCTTTACATAAATGCAGATCACTGGATAAGCCACAGCCATAGGATCTGCTAAAGCTGCTGAGGTGGTTCATGTTTAGAGTCGCTGATCTGTGGGACGTTTCTGCTCATGCTGTAATGCAGTATTAATTCAGGGACTTGGGTCAAACATGTGTGTATGCAGTCCGAATGCTTATTCTTGTTTCACGTGTAAAACTTCATCACAACCAGTAGGAGTTCGAGGCATTCATGGCATCTAGTTCATGGTATTCAGGGTATTCATAGTTACTAGTCGTATTAGACAAAGTCTAAATTTAGTGTCGTCATATAGTTAATGGCTGTCATTCGAGGTTAAGGCCATGTCCACCGGGTATTTTAGATTTTTTTTATCTGCGGTTTTGGCCTTTTGTCCACATGCAAATGCAGTTTTGGTCGTTGAAAACGGAGCATTCGGAAAACTTTGTCCAAAGTGAATAGTTTCCGAAACTCCGTTTTCAGTGATGTTGTGTGGATAGGGGAAACAGAGATTTTAGCTTGTTGTAGCGCTGCCTTGTGTGCCAATAATGTCATTGTCTGTGTGCTAGTCTCCTTGATTTGATGTCAGCTTTGTTTATGAGGATATTTTGTACGATGGTGGACTTACGTACAGTAAACTAGTGACTGTGTTAACGTTGCTTACTGGACTTTTTACATGCGTGTACATAAATGGGCAGTTTCTCGCACATTACGTTAACAAACAGAGGTGCCTGAATGTACTACAAAGCCCACTGCTGCTACATACAAAACTCTGACACAGACCTCGCAGACAGCAACGGCAGTGAGACCCGACGGATTTCTACATACCGCCACCGGTGATTATGTTTTGTCTAGGCTTCTGATTGGCCCCCTGTTGATTAAGGAGGCTCCTAACAGCACTTAACAGGGTGTTTTGCATTTTCATGTGGACAAAGATATTTTTAAAACGTAGGTTGTGTGGACAGAATTAAAAGGTAACGAAATAGAAAATTCTCCATTTTTAAAAATACCCGGCTACGTGTGGACAAGGCCTAAGTTATGGCTGCATATAAATGAGGCAGCAGTGCCAAGCACAGCATAGTACTGATCTCACGGGTCTCCCCCACCCGCTATCTCATAGCGCAAGTCACCATGTTACCTCCCAGCTGTACCCTATTGTTCTATAATCTAGTTGATGAATGGCACAATGCGAGCTCAGATCTGGGGCAAGCCCACAAAACAAACTTCATAATTCAATTCTTTTATGACTCACTGGGGACAATCCAGTCATGGACGCAAAGTATCAGTTTTGAACCGTTTCTCCAAGAATGTAGCAACGTACAGTACAGGCCAAAAGTTTGGACACACCTTCTCATTCAATGTGTTTTCTTTATTTTCATGACCATTTACATTGGTAGATTCTCACTGAAGGCATCAAAACTATGAAT
>JAOVVA010000010.1:4023705-4037554 GCA_028565275.1 Leiocassis micropogon
ACACTGGTCCACACTGGTCCACACTGGTCCACACTGGTCCACACTGGTCCACACTGGTCCACACTGGTCCACATTGTTGAAAAGTACCTCATGCTGCGTTCAACTGAAAGCCATGACTAGTAATTCTCTGGCGCCGACTAAGAAACAAAAAACACACAAAAAAAAAAAAACTCCCCCTCAACCCGAAATTGCTAGTTAGGAAATTGTGACGTGTCCTCAATCCACTGAGTTCAGCAAACCAGTATGACAGGCTACAAAGTGCCTAAAGATATAATGTATAAATTGGTTGTTTATTTAACAACCTTAGCAGCAACCTCATTTCCCCTCTCGTCTGTTTCAACCACTCAGCATTCAGCATCATCAGTAGGCCTTAAGTTGTTGTTTGGTTTTTTTAGCGCTTAAATGATTCATAGGTCACTGTGTAGCTTAAGAAAACTAATTCAATTCAATTAAATTTTATTTGTATAGTGCTTTTAACAATCGTCATTGTTGCAAAGCAGCTTTACACAATCAAAAGAAATTATGGAAGTTTGTACGAAACTTTTATATTTCTTATTACATACAAAACTAATATATGAAAAATAATAAATGAGGTCGTACTGCTGTACTTTATATCAACACGGGTGTGGTTGTAGGCATGAAGCTGTGCTGATATTCAGTACAACAGCACTTTTATAAAAACAGGTCTGTAAATGCCATTTATCATCAAGAGATTATGATTTGTTTATTCAGTCAGTTACTGTATTTTGCTCCACCAACACACAACTTTGCATTGAGCTGGCGACCGACAGTGTAATTAACAGGGGTGAAAGTTTCAATTGTTATAGGAACTATTTAGAAAAAAGTTAAGGAAGATAAACCATGGAGGAGGTGCACAGTAATGAGAAACTTGTGAGATTTATGTCATATTTCAACTTTTTCCACTTTAGAATATCAGCTTTTGGTTTTCTGGGTTGAATCTCAATTAGCATAAAATGGAAAGCGAGTGCACTATTTAGGGCTTACAATCCCTTGTCCCACACACCAAGTAGTGCCCTTGATCAGGTGTTAACAATTGTTAGAACACCTGTGTAGTGGAGTGCTACATATAGTCAAATGTCTCTCTCTCAAATATGCCTCTTTGTCCAATCAGATTACATGGTCAGAACTAACTCTAGTAAAAGTTAGCTTTAAATAACTGTATGCCAGGACTCAGGAGTTAGAGTCTGGTTGCTTAGTGGACCTAACGCCTCCAAGGTTCTGCTGATTGGGTTTTGACATGGGAGGTTATTCCGTGCCGTAAGCTACCTTGCCACAATGTTATCAAGATGTCGCTGTTTTCAGTGAATTTGATGACCTAAAGATGGTAAGTGGGGAAACTTTTGGTGATGACGCAAAACGTACTAAATACTGTAGTGGCAAACCCAGGATCACACACTGCAGGGCATAATGTTTACTCACATTTCATCCACATGAGACATACAGCATTCCTGCACAAGGAAGTTAAGACATTGTGGAAACGATTTATGCCACTTTGAAAGAAAAGAAAACAAAGTTTTCCAAAGAAGAGAGTAAAAACTCTGCCTTGCTGTATATCTGTATAGTTTCCAGTTTTTTTTTAACTGCACATTGTTGGCTTTCACTCTTATAGAAATGGTTGATGATTTTTTTCTTCCCTTTTTTTGTAGGTACATTTTGCGCTTTGGACATCTGTCTGTCCCAGCTGCAGGACGTCGGGACGCTGAACGTGTGCCAGACGGTGCGGCGCATGAGAACGCAGCGCGCCTTCAGCATCCAGACGCCCGAACAGTATTATTTCTGCCACACTGCCATCCTTGAGCACGCCCAGCGTAACGCACAAGCCACCTCTAATCAGTGAGAGACGGAGCCTGTTAGTGGCTCAGTTGGTAATGGGAATTTTTAAAACGTTCGCCACGGACTAAACTCAACACCCCCCCCGTCCCTCCCTGATGTTCACTCCAAGCACAGTATTTTTTTTGAGTTTTGTAAAACTGCTGATGTTTTAAAAGTGCCACCGTCATAGCAATCATAGCCAATGCTGTTTTGCCAAGAGGCCTAAATCTCTGCTGGATCTAACTGAAGACTCAGTAAGTTTGGGTGTCTTGTAGCTAATACGTACCGCTGTATGAATCAGAAGTGTACTACACTGTTTATATAGTTCAGCTGTCTAAATAAATTATGTAAAAAAAGAAATTAAAAAAAAAAAAAGATCCCATCGGGCTTTAATTCACATTCAGCAAAAAAGGCTCAAGTTATTAATAAGTAAGTAGAACAGAAAATCTGCTTGAACAGGAAGTCAACTCTTCTGACTTTTAATTCATTTAATTCAATTTTGCAGCTCAGTGAAGGGACCTGTGCTGATGTATTTTATCAGAAAATATCACAACTGAATTAATTCTGATGCTTTGGAAGCAGTCAATATTTTCCCCATTACTACACAAACACACTGGACGCAGCATCTTGGGTCCTCTGTCCTGTTAGTGTTTCACAGGCTGAAGTCTCAAGCTCCGTTTACTGTATTTAACAATACAAGTATGTAGCACAGTTCGCAAACGGACCGCTTAACAAAATAACCCATGGTTAATCTACACAGTATACATTGGCTGGGTATTGTTATAGCGTTTATATTTATATTATAAACTAGCTTCACTTTAACTTCACATTGTCTATAGACAACAATAGGCCTCATTTTATCAATCTTTTAATAAAGTTGTGTGCAAGTGTTTTTTTTTTTCCGTACGCCAAACCGAAATAAAATTCACAAATGTTTCAGAAACCCTGATTTTCTTCATACTCGTGTATATGTTACTGACCCCCTTAAGGTTAACAGCAGCGGAACTGGGTTACAGAAAAATAGAATGAGATAGGATGAGAATTAAGTAAATTAAAAAGAATCTGAAAGTATATTTGAATAAACAGTACACATCTATTATATGCAGGTGATCCTGGACAACAAGCACGCCTCAAAGGGAAACTACGAGGGGGGGTTCATATCACACCAGGCTTTTGTGCAGAATAACAGAACAAACCTACCTTTATTTCTCTATAGAATCCCCTGCTACACTAATGCACTAATCACAGCGTTTCACTAGTGCTTGGATACCATCAAAGTTTTCTCATTATGCAAGAGCCACGCTTCACATCCGAAATGCTGGCCTCCCAGGAATTACTTTAATGGACCAAACGTGAAAATGGCCCGGAGCGAGGTCAGGGGATTTAGCAATAACTCCCAGCCAAGTGCCTGTAATGTGCAAGTGGTGCAGCAGTGGGCAGTATGAGGTTGTGCACTGTCCTGCAAAAAAACAAAACAAAAAAAAAAACAGAATGCCTGTGATGATCAAACCAGACCATTTTTCCTGGGAGCGTTCCTCTTGCTGAATGTTCATGTGAACCTTCTACAGTGGGCTCTGTGCCGAATCATTATTCACAAATGTCTGGCATTCTTTAAAAATGTTTGCGCCATTCAAATATCGTACTGTGGCTAAGAGTCTCATCACCATACTGTGCTTGAAGTCTTGTGTAAATCATTCGTTATGCGTTCGTTCACAATAAATTTCACCACATGCCCCGAGTTTATTTGAGGGCTCCTCTTATTAATTTTTATAATTCAAAGCTAGATGTGTCATAAACGGAATGAATTCTTTCCTGATTCAGGCATAGAAATTCTGATGCTGGCGTGCAGAACACTAGGGAGTATACGTCACATTGCAGTTTAAGTCATACCAGATCAGTCACTTATCAGTGCTCTATGCGTAATAGCTCAAAAGCGTTGTATGGCATTAAAAACCAAGATGCCTGCTGTTTGAAATTGACGGTGATCCATTCAAATGATATGATATAAAGCTGATCACAGGAGATCTCTATTAGTTCATCGTCTCGTGCGTACACTGTATACACACGTTCAGGGGCTTAAGTAGGATATACAAATACCTACAAATAATTTACAGCGATCTAGTTTGATAAATGAGACCCAATCGAGATTATTTGAACATTCTATGAAGCTGTTCAGGCAGCAAGTCATCTAAACATGCTCTTTTCATGTGCTTCTGCTGATCACCTCCCTCACTTATAAAGTTTAACAACTACTAAATTGTTTCAATAAAGTTTAACAAATACTAAATTGTTTCGTTTTAATTGTTAATTTTTTTTTACAAACTATGCATTCATTGAGCTCCACACCTATACACTTTTTTGGATTTATTTATTTATTTTTTTTAATAACATGAACAATTTGGACCTTTACACTGATCAGCCATAACATTAAAACCACCTAGGTTTTGGGTTCCTCTTTTGTCACCTAGGCAACTCTGACCCCTTAGTTGGCAGCGGATCCTCTGGGTGCTGTAGTTTGAGGTGTGTGGCCTCCATGGATTGGACTTGTTTGCCTGGCTCGTCCCAAGTACGCTCGATCAGATTATGATCTGGGGATCCTTGGTGGTCTTGGGCTCTGCTGGCCCCAGTGCGTGGCAGGTTGTGATGCACTGGGTGTTCTGGTGCCTTTCTATCATGGCCAGCATTGAACTTCTTTGGTGATTTGTGATGCATTGTCTTTTCTGTGGGGGTCCAACTGGGCGGGTTATTTACCATGATCCTGTCACCAGTGTGTCTCAGTGATCATAGTGTTATGGCTGATCTATGTAAATCATTGTACCAGCACAGCTAAAGAAGTAAAATGCTACCAAAAGAAAAGAAAATTTAATTATTTTTAAATGATAGAGATCTTTTGTCCTGCTATATTTGATTTCAGATTTCTTTAGCTTTGCTTGATCCTGCTGCACTTCCACTGACCCTTCTTTGATTTGTGTGCTTGGACACTTAACCCTAAATATAGATCTGGGTGGCATGGTGGTGTAGTGGTTATCACCGTTGCCTTGCACCTCCAGGGTCTGGGTTCGATTCCCGCCTCGTGGTCTGGTGTGCATGGAATTTGCATGTTCTCCTCTGCGCTTGGTGGGTTTTCTCCGGGTACTCTGGTTTTCTCCCACAGTCCAAAAACGGGCAAATTGCCTATAGTGTGTGTATGTGTGTGCCCTGTGATTGATTAACACACAAGGGTGTACCCCGCCTTGTGAAGTCCCCTGAGATAGGCTCCAGGCCCCCTGCGACCCCGTATACAGGGTAAAGCAGTATAGATGATTAGTGAGTGAGTGCAATTGATCAGATCAGGAATCACCAAGGGGAAAAAATCTAATACAACTCTCGAAACACATCTCGGAATATAAACAAGAAAAACAACAACAAAAAAAATTAAATAACAGTGTGCAGTGTGCGCACCTACAGCTGTAGTGTCACTTTTAAATCCAACATCCTGGAGTCAGTGTGTAACCTTTTAAAGTTCGGTGCATAGAATTTGTCCCGTCTGATGTATTGATGGCTTTAAAGCACGACTACTGGGGAGGTGATTTATTCAAGAATGTGTCGAGAGTGCAAATACTGTGCTCTGAGTTGTTGATTGGTGTATTCATTATCTGACACTTTGCTGTGCTTTTACAGCTTATAGGCATCTTTTTTTACTTTGTATGAGGTTTTTTTGTTTTTGTTTTTCTTCCACAAAACACTTCTTTTTTTTTTTTTTCTTTTTTTTCCACTCAGCCACTTTGGAGCTCCAGTTTCATCTTCTGATTTACTTCTTGGATTGGATGTACTTGCTTAACCATTGAAACACTATTTGCTGTGCTTATTGAAATATAAGTTGTTGTTACTTATACTGTATTAGTACCAATGTAAAGGTATGGCTTATGTCTGTATAACCCTACAAAAGCACTTTCAGTCAGCTGTTCTCCATGTGCGTTCACTGTACCTGCAGACGTTGTGCAACAGTAGAGGACTATCACCACAGGCTCCCTAGCTGATATAATGTTTTATAATGTGGTAACGCAGTTTGTTGTTAAATCACCAATATGCAGACTGGTGTTCCTTGTTAATCATATATTTGTCTCATTCACAGTTGTAATTCTGATGTATCATGTTTCATATCATCGTGTATTTTGTGCTTGGGTATGTAAACCATTGCTACTCAATTCATATTGAATTTGCTTGTAGTGAAGCGTCTTGTAAACACTCATCTGGACGCGTATAAAAAAAAAATAGAGACGTTCCTCAGAAAATGGACACAAATATTAACCGACTTTATTTTTCTATTATACTCAACAAATTACTTCATTTGCAAATAATTACTTATATTTTTCTCATCCTGTAACCTGTCAGTTTGTAGGATTTTTGTGTTCATGTAATCGAAGTATATAATCAATAGTGCCATGCTGTCTGCTTATACGTGTTGAACACTTGAAATTATGACCAAGTACTTTTGATTTGAAGGAGATGTGTGTAGAGTGAAGTCCTGGCCTAGGAGCCAGGGACATGTGGACTCTTGTAAACTAAGGATTCCAAGTTACTGTGTAAAAACAAAGACATTAAACCAAGACATCATTTCATCAAGTTGAGCCGTTGTGTTGACTTTTTTTTTTTTTTTGACCGTGGATACCTGCATATTATTTCTCATGGTTTATTGCAAGACAAGTGGAGTCATGTCTATTAATAAATCAACATTTTCAAAGTTGTTTATTTCTACTTTTTTTTATTATTCACTGAATTTTTACCTCTAGTATACTGGTATAGACAGCTAAAATGTCCAGATACACTATAAGGGTAAAAATTTGTGGACACCTTACCATCACACCAATATGTACTTCCTCCCATTCTATATCTGTTCTTCCTTTACAGTTACAGTAAGCTCCACACTTCTAAACAGGCACTGGGCGGATTTGTGTTCATTCAGATACGAGAGCATTAGTGGGGTCAGGTACTGATGTTAAACGAGGATATTTGGGGTGCAGTTGTTATTCCAGTTCATCCCAAAGGTGTTGAATGGGGTTGAGGTCAGGGCTCTGTGCAGGGAACTCTTCCACTCCATTCTTTGCAAAACACATCTTCATGTTGCTCGTGTTGCACACAGGGGCCTGAACAAGTTTGAGCCCTTTAGTTCCAGTAAGGGGGAATTGTAACACTACAGCATACAAACACATTATGTATACTTATGTGCTTCCAACTGTGTGTATGGCACCAGTTGAGGACGAACCACATATGGGTGTGTGCACATAATTTGGCCATGTACTGTTATAACCCTTTTTTTTTTTTTTACCTGCGTTTTATTTGCTACAAGGTAGAGCAATAAGTCATCAGAGCTATGAAATAATATATATGGAGTTATGTGATCAAGTAAGGAGACACGACAGGCCATGATTACTTTAAAACACAAAGGTCAGACCATGTGGAAATCAGGGAGAAACCATACACCATGAAGAAACTGCCGCTTGTAAGGATCCTCCCGGGAAAGCAAGACCAAGGCTTACCCCTGCAGGAATGGAGAAGTTCATTTATTAAAAAAAATAAAGGCACCTCATATTAGAGCCTACATAAATGTTTCACAAAGCTCAGGTAGCAGACACATCTCAACATCAGCTATCTGAATGAAATTATTTCATAGTTTGGATGCCTTTGACACTATTGTACAATGTATAAAATCAGAAATAAGAAAAAAAAAAAGACCACAGAATTACAAAATGTGACCAGACTTTTGTTGGTAGTGTTTATTCAGTCCTTCATTGATTTCTAAGTAAATGTTTTATCCTTGTTGTTACCTTTTTTGGATTCCCCACAAAGCCTATCCTGGTAAGACTGAACACGATGTGGGATATACCTTCAATGGGATTCCAGACCATGGCTCCAAGTGCTCACAAACAAAGACAATTATTAGGGACAATGTGTCATGAATCCATTAAACTTCGGAGCAAACCACTGGACCTTGAAGAAACATTAGAACGTAAATGAAAACTGTAGAACATGTAGGAACTTGAAGAACCTGGAAGAAACATTAGTACCCAAAGAAACAAAAACACCTGGTAGAACGTTAGAACATGGAGGAAACCAGACAACCCAAAAGAACCCAAATGTCCAGGAAGATGGAACATGCATTAGAACATGGGGGAGAATTCAAATGAAAACCATTGAATGTGTAGGAAATATGAAAGAACAATAGGACTTGGAGGAAACCAAAGATTCTTAAATGTTAAAACCTGGAGGGAACCAGAGGATCAGGAAGAAACCAGAGGACCTGGAGAAATCCTCCACAGACTCAAGTGGCACGTTTAGCTAATGTATAACTTTATTATTGCACAATTTAAGCCGTTGCAAAAAAAAAACCCATTTGACCTGCCTGGCCTGTGCATGGGAGTGAATGCCTTCCACCTCGAGTGCTACTGTCCTGTCAGCATTTGGCGGCTCTTATTCGAGTCGTGATTACGTCAACCTCCTCGTAGACCAATCAGAAGACAGGGGGGCGTGTTCAACGATTTTGTTACAAACACGAATCCGGAGTAAGAGGCTTCTTTTTCCTAGGTACGTAACAGCTGGGCAAGAAAAACAAAATGTAGATTGTGTGTGATTTACAGCGCGAATGGTTACTGTAACTGATCCGGAAGCTGTGACACGACGTCTCTCAGGTCGAACTGTGCTCGGTAATGAGAAATTAAGCAGCTCAGACAGCAAGGTGGCTAGTCCAGCCTCAGGCTGCCAAACACACGCGCTCGGCGCTTTGCGATTGTCTTTTCTTCTGAGCTGAAGGTGTGTTGTGTTGTGTGTGTGTGTCCTGGAGCCCTCCTCCGCCTTTCATTTTAAACTGTGGAATAGATAGTTAACGGAGGGATCGAGAAGAAGGAGGGAGAGGAAGGAGGAGGAGGAGGGAGTTGTGTTGTAGAGAGTCGGTTAGTTAGACGTTTTCCTCTGCAAATACGCCGAGTAAACAAAGGAGCTCTGATTTTAGTTTGTATTATCGAATTTAGATTCAGATTTGGGGGGGAAACCCCAGTCAGAAACATGTCGTTGTGTGTGTGGATGTATTACTCCGTTTCAGAGTCTATTGTTCAGCGGGACAGAGCACTGAACCTGTGTGTGAGTGTGTGTGTGTGGCGTATTAAAGGGGACATGGCCATAGTTTTTAGACAAATCTAAACAAATTCGTCCCACGGCGATGTTTTCGGTCATGTACGTGCGTGCGCGTGCACTCATTGTTTCCTGATACGAGTTGTTTTTCTTTTCTTTTTTTTCTTCCCGTAACGATAATCTGTCCTCACTGTCGATATCGCGTTTTCGGTCATTTATGTAGGTTATGACCGAGGTAAAAGTGAGACTAGTCGACCTTGTGGAGGTATTTAACCGACTACATGTTCAAAATGTCGTCATCCGTTTAGCTCCGCAGCTAACTGAGCGCGAGCCTGTGTTCTCGGTCAGTCAGAGTCAGAACCGAAGAGGAATCCCGGGCAAGTGTTTGACTCCGCCTGTCGTGGGTGGGGCCTCAGTTTAATTTAGTTCTTCCGCTTTTAGGGGGGGCGGGCTGTTTAAAAAAAAAAGTAGCGTGATTTGGTTGGTTACAAACCTAGAAAGGACAGAGTGGGCGGGCGCTTTTGCTGTTCAGTTTGTAGAACGTAGGCAATGGTTAAAACATAGTCGTGGTAAAGTCACGTGTGAAAATAAGTTCAGGAAGTTATATTCCCACTAATTATACACAAAAGAGAACTTCTAACCTGAGCCTTTATAAGATGAACGGCTGTTCATCCTGCACAGTCTTATCGAGTTTGTGTGTGCGAAACCTAGCAACCAAACAAGCGGTCAACACATGCACGCGCACATTTAAATAAAGCAAAATCGCTTCCAATCAACAGGTTGGAAAAGCAAACAATGTCATTTAAACACTTGAATACATTAATTGTCTTACAGATTTCAAACAGAAATCAATAAGAACTTGTTTTCAAAGTTTTTTTTGCGTGTGTTTGGTAAGAGTCTGAATGGCGGGCAGGGGATGAACCCACTTGAGTGACGTTCAAACTGTCCAATTAGAGCGACACATTTTGCGCCTTCCATCAATCCAGAGCCAATCGGCAGGGTGTTAAGGAAAAAGGCCACGCCTCTCGACAAACAGCCCAACTGGGTTGTTTTCAGAAGAGAAATTTTCGGTCCATTTTTTGTATTGCGCGTTATCATAATTGTTTTAAAATATTTAACCAGATGTCGTGTTTTATTGCCAGCGTGCCTTTTGAACCGGCTGCGCGCACACTCTCACATGAAGCAGTGTTTTAGTATCGAAACAGTTTTAAGTTAATTCGGTGTTTTGTTTGAAGTCGTGGTGGGAAGCTCAGCAACTCGACTAGCTTAGCAATTGCCGAGGAGGTGAGTGTGAACTCTTCACTCTGTGGTTTGAACAAGAAAAAAAAAACCCAGGAAATGTTACACACATTTTCTCATCGAGGCTTTCCATTGATTAGTATACGGGATGTGTGTTTGCGTTTAACGCGCACGCGCGCTCACGTTTCAAACAGCTAGCTCTGGTTGGGTGCATGTGGCTGCTATTGAGCCTGCGCTGAGATATAAACGTCAACCGAACAGCAAAGTTAATTTCCAGTACACATTGCGATTATGTTTAGCTAAGTAAATAATATAAACAATATTATGCGTGCAGATATACTAATCCGCGAACGTGCGCGCGCGCGTGTTTGCAGGTCGGAGTTGTTAGCTAGCATGCTAAGCGCCCGCAGTGTGGCTTGTTCAGGGTTTAAGTTAACGTTAAAGGTTTCTTAGTGTGTTTTGGTATTTTAGTTGGAGCAACGTGATAGGCCTTAAGGCGCAGGGGGAAGGGACGGATAACACACACAACCCCACAAAAAATAAAATAAAACATACGCTGAACTCCTCTGGTGAATGAGGAATGACGTCAGACGCGTGTTTTGGCTGTGCTGATTGCAACGCTGTACATTCAGCAGATGAGCCGGGGTTAAAACTCTAACGTTACAAGTTTTTCTAAACGAGAGCTGCGCGTGTGTGTGTGAGCGAGAGGGAGGTGGTGCCTTGGCTGTGCGTGTGCGCGCGCGCGCAATGGCGTAATGCTCAGTTCTGCAGCACGCCTCCTGTGTGTCCACAAGGCAAGGGCGCAAAACTCCAGCCTGAGATTTGTCCTGCTCACACACACACTCCTGCACCCTAACATAACCTTGCTCATGATGTGATGAGGTCATAACAGCACTGTACTCTAGGATCATTTTACAGAGCGTAAATAAAATCCAGATGTAAATAAAATCGACTTTATTAGTCAAAGTGCGAATGCTTGGAAGTTTGAAAAGCAGTCTACAGAAACATAAGTCAGTGCTAAACAGATCATAAATCTGTTGCATAATTATTCACTGGATGAGAAAGTGCTGCCTAGTGTTTTGATTACAAACGTACCTAGCTTGGCTGAAGTCACAACTTAAGGCGAGTAGTTGGCTGGTTAAAGGAAATGATCAAGTTTGGGTCTTTTTGCCAAGTTGGTGCTCTGAACACACGTCATGTGTAAACCTTATCTTGTACATAAACATGTATTTTCTCTCATGTAGTAAGAAGTAATGATATAAAGCCTTTTTTCTTTTTGCCCATTTTTTTGTTTGTTTGTCTGTGATGTTTATGCACGTTGCTGATCCCAAAAAGCTTGCCAACTTGATGTTGAAAGAGGTCGCACTTCTGGTGGCACAATGTGTAGTGTAGCATAGCAGGCTGTGAGATATGGGGAAACAGCTTTGATGTGCGTCGTATCACTGTGATGCATGTACGCTCTCGCCTCATCTTCTATTCATTTAAGATTCACTCAAAGATGATGTGACGGAAACGTCCCATACAGGGACACGAAAGGAAAGATTCATGTGATGTTTCTTCCTGAAAATAAACGCAGCCAAATAATGAGGTAATAAACGTACATGACATTCTCCCTCTAGTATGAGTGGTGATATATACGAAATCTGATCTCTCCAGAAGGTTATTCGTTGCATGTGTCAACAGGTCCTGAGAGTGAAGTCTTAAGTAAAGTAAAGGACTTTTAAAAGTCCAAAAGCAAAGAAATTGCTTGAAAAGAAGTCAGAGGTTTGCCGTAGCGTTCTACAGATCCGAGGTGAAGGCAGCATACAACACCTGGCAGAGTTTCGAACATTAAATATTAAGCTATTTTTGGTACACACGATGATCCTATGAACCGAAAATCTTATTTTTTAAGGGAATGCAAATGATTCTGACCTCAGCTGTATGGTTGTTTTTAACCTCGATTAGTTTTTTTCTGAGTTATGAGTTGATTAACATGCAGTGCCCTTTATAAAGGACACTGTGCCCTCAGCAAAAAGTTCATATGTCCTGTCTCCCCCTTTTTTTAATGAATCAGATTTCGAACCTGATTTAATAATAATAAAAACAAATTTAAAAAAAAGGGGAAAACTTCCTGCCCAAGTCCCTCACACAATGTTATAGAATTGCAGTTTTTGAAATAAAGTATCCTGACGTCAGGATAACTCCAGTGGTGATGCAGTGTGACACGTTTAAACATTATCTATGTATTTAATTTAACATCAATCAGCAGGTTTGTAAAAGTGGACTGAATTGATGTGATTTGACAATGATTTAAGTTTTAACAGTGCAGTGTTGCTCATCAGTTTGATGAATAACATCCATGATGGTTGTTGACTGGGTTCGGATTCCTAATCCTAAAAGGAGCAAATTTAACGTGAATGAAGGTCCTAATCCTCCAAGTTCAGTTTGTGCCACTCAGTCATTGTCTTGAGATCACTTGAAACGTGAAGCACTTGAAATAGTTGGATGCTCCATGAATCTTATGTGCCAGTGTGTTGGCCGTTTTCGTGAAGCACTTGAAATCTTTGGATGCTCCATGAATCTTATGTGCCATGTGTTGGCTGTTTTCACAGCTCAGAATACTTGGTTAAAAAAAGGGGGGTCACCTAATTATCGTTGACAAAATTGATATTTTAACAAACCTTCTATATAAGAAGGTCTTTTGATTTTGTTTATCTGTGTTTTGCCGCGTTTTCTCTCCAGTGCTGTTTTTGTTGTTTGAACTAAGCAGGAGAGGATAATGTTGTTTAGAATATTGAGATACAAAATAACACCAAGACGAACTTTATTTTCTTGTAAGAGTCGTGATATTCCTGTTAAATAATCATTATGAACTTGAACTCATCTTATACCTTACATTCATACCTGCACCAAAACATGCTCACTTGGAAGTGCAAAATAATGCCAGAACAGCCCGGGACAGTACCGCTCAACTTTTACACATCGTCCAAAACCGTCGTGTGTGTACTCGCACTCTGGTTTGATTGTACTCAGGCCACAAGGTAAAGTTGGCTGGAAGTCAGACAGCAGTAATTGTAGTAGTGTTGGTATACAATGTATTTATGTCAGGAGAAAGAATTAAAATAAGTTAATAGCAAGGAAAACTCGCTCTGTGAGAGAGAGAAATCCTGCTCCACTTTTCTTACAACACAGTGTATTGATATTGCACTGGTTCTCTTTGTTACCTATTCAAAATATATGAATATGTATTTCATATTTTATTTGTCTTCTGCATAATTTTAACACCAGGCCTCAGCAGGTCCTACTGATGGAACTAAAACATAAACAGAGGTTTTGCATATCCTAAGCATTTAATAACCGAAGACTCTTTGATGGTCGTGACTGAAAGCCTGAGCTGCAATAAATAAGACGAAGCTGACTTTTCACTGTGTGATTGTTCAGGCTTTAATTTAGACTTTTGAGTTGGAGTTTTTGCTCACGCCGGCAACACGGGAGATTTCCAGGTTCTGTGTGTAATGTTCACGAGAACATTAAAAAGCTAATTTTTGCTGTTAAAGCAAAACAACAATGGCTTAATGGAGTGTAGAACCGGTGTGTATATGTGTGTTAACACTCCAGCAGAAAGACCTCTCAAATATATATATATATATATATATATGTGTATATATATATATATATGTGTGTATAT
>JAOVVA010000010.1:4037654-4052873 GCA_028565275.1 Leiocassis micropogon
CTACCTTTATCACAGTATGGTGGTTTATGTCTTTTTTTTTCTTCTTTGCTACCGAAGGTCTGTTTTCTTACAAATCTATTACAGGTAACCCTCCTACCACTACCTGGCCTCTAACACCAGAAGTTTACTGTTCTCTCTCTCTCTCTCTCTCTCTCTCTCTCCCCTTTCCTCCCTATCGTTGAGTCACCAGCAGCTCATGTGTTTGATAGAGCAACATAAAAGAAAGTAGATGTTGTAGATAATGTTTTCTTCCATTTTTAATGAAGCATGACTGATAGTGTTTAAATGATGCTCAGAGATTCGTCTGAAGGTTCAGTGGTCACCCCAATCCAGGATTATTAAGTTTTATGTTTCCACCCACAGGTCTTCGTGCCCCCCGAGTATGAGTTCAGAATGAAGCGGCGTTTGGATGATCAGGATGCGGGTTTCGCGGCGCAGCAGCGCAGGCTCCCAGGAGGTGCAGAGGGCTTCCAGCACAGGGTTCTGGCTCCAGCGCCAACAGTGTACGAGGCCGTGACCGAAAACGTTCAGCCCACCTCTGGCATTCAGTACCCTGTACCCCCGAGCTACCAGGTACACATGGCGTTCATTCACTTGGCTTCACACAGTGTTCCCGGTAGGGATGGGAATCACCGCTTACCACGTGATATATCATCACGATACCTAAGTGTTGATTTGATTAAAAGCGCGATTTTATAAGTATCACGATTTTATAAAAATCCAGATTCAATATTACATTTCCTGCAATTTTTTACAATTTTGAACCTTTACAAAAAGTTAATCAATTGTTAATTTAATGATTAATTAAATGTAGCCCGTTCCTCATAACATTAGTTTTCTCACTTTAAAACCAAGGGCAGCATTTTAACAATACAAACCTGAAACAAACTTTAAGCAAGAGTTTAAAATTTTACTTTAAATTAAATTAGGGAAAATTTTTACTGAGTAGCATGTATCTGTTATCCGCAATGGTTGTTATTTAAAAAAAAATTCTTTAAAAACAATTAACTAAAATAATAGTAAGCAAATAATTCACTCCTACCAGACGGGATAAAAAAATGTGTGAATACTTCAGAGTGCATTTCTTGCACGTTGATGTATTTTTCACCTCAAACGCCTCCAAAGTCTTAAAACTCAGTAAGTTTGAGTGACTGCACGTACGCGGTCATGTGGGACTTTTAACATGATTTTCAAGACAAATTTGTGCTTTCAAAGTTTTGAGAGTTTGTGGCTGATTCACTCAGAGTTGGGAGGAAAAAGGCAGATCTGAGGCTTTTTACGTTTACAATTTTAAATAATGGACCGCCATAAAAATGTGTTTATTTTGTGCGACTTGGAAGTTTCTGAACTTGGTGCAGAATCATTTATTTTTGAGGTCGATCAAATGGAAAACCTGCCAATTCTAGTCTCTGGCTGATCAAACGGTTCATCTCTATTATAAATGAAAATGGGGGGAAAAAACGAAAACAAAACTATTTTGTAGTCAGTGTGGTGATGGGTAAATCGTGGTTCCTAACTGAATCTTACCCCCCATCCCCCGTCCTCCTCTTTAATTCCCGAGCACCTCGTTGCACACAGCATTCCCAAGCACTATTTGTTTGGCAGCACGGCCCAGGGAAAATATTTGTCAAAGAAAGGTCTTTCGTGTCTCCAAGAAGGAACACGTATTACGAAATTATTTTTTATCTCCTATCTTCAAGCTGCAGATATCATCTTTTCCCCTCACATTTGACAGACTGACGCTCTGAGAGCTTTACATTTAATATACAAAAATATACAAAAATATAGCAATATCCAGTTGTGTTAGTATTTTGGGTTATAATGACAAAAGAGCCCGACACCGCACAGAACTTTGTTTGCATTTACTATAATAAAAAGGGCAGAGTCCAGTCGCCTTGGCTTACCACTAGTGTGTTGTGTGATGATTTTTCTGTAGGTTCCTGCTGTGTCTCAGAGCTCTGGAGCTCATGGCCACACTCCAAACCCTGCTACTGCTCACGGCAGCTCCCATCACCACAGCCCCGCTGTACAGTCTCACGGCCCTGTGCTAGTCCAGAGCCACAGTCACCAACCCAACCCCACTACTGCCCCTACACCTGGCCAGCAGCAGTTCCAGAGGCTGAAGGTAAGACTGCAGTTCTTAACAGAACGTGAATCTACGCCTTAGTATGTGGACGTATGACCGTGTGTGTGCCTTCCGCAGACTGATGTCAAACTTGTCTGGGATGTCTTTGTATGTTGTATATGTTGTATATGTCACTGTAAATAATAGGTCCAGACCTTGTTCCAGCAGACCAAGGATCATGAAGACCTGGCTTGCCGTGGTTGGACTGGAACACTCGTATGAGGCTGAATAGACAAAGCATTAGAGCGCGCTTCCTAAATCTAGAGGAAAGACGCAGGAAAGTGCAGAGGAAGAATGTTTTGGAAAAGCACAGCTGGTTATGATCAATATATATGTGTGCGTGTGCAAACCTTTGGCCATATAGCTGTCATGTAGTATTGCATCCTATCCTCGATATGAGCAGGGGATGTGAACAGTCCACGTTTATTTAGTCCACGTCTCTTGCATTCAGTATGCTCTTCTGAATTTTTTTAAACGCTTTTGTATGTGTTTTATTGTTCTCTGTGCTTCACTGATATTGTTATTGTTACAGGTTTGATCAAGGATTAGTTATATATCTTATAACATCTGCCGTACAGATTAGTATGCATCTAATGATATAAAAACATTCAGCCTAGTAATAAAAGAAAGAAGAGCTGAAAGTCATCCATCACCAGGCAAGTTAAGAGTGTGACCCAAGTTAGCTAGCTATTCTCATAACCATCCATCAGCACAGACTGACATGGACAGGTTGTTTAAAATGTTATTAGCATCGTTGTTGTTGTTTGTCTTTTGGCTGCTTCTGTCAAGGGGTCACCACAGCAGACCAACTGATCCGCACAACAAGGTTTTTTTGTACGCTGGATGCCCTTCCTGAACACAACCCTCACATTTTATTCGTACTTTTTTGTTACTATTTTGTTTACTTCATCATTATTTTCTGTTTGACTTCCCTACTCAGCTAACGGTTGCCATGTAAATCATATGAGAGCCTTAACAGCAATCTAGCATTCGTTTACTTTTAAATTGGTATATTTTATGTGCATTAAGCATGCAGTTTGTCCCAAAAACAGATTTTGTATCATCCTGTATCATATCTTTATAATCCTGGAGACAACAGGATAGCGGTGGCCTGGAGTATTGTGTCCTTTGCAAACACTAGACACTGGTGTGTGTGTGTGTGTGTGTGTGTGTGTGTGTGTGTGTGTGTGTGTGTGTGTGGGGAATCCCAAGAGATTAGGAATTTCCGAAATTCTTAAATCGGCACAGTCGTGCCAAGTCACAGATGACATTTTTCCCCCTCTCTCCTCCTGAAGTTTGATTTGAACAGGAACTGAAGCTTGCGGCCTGCATCATTTTATGTGTTGCCCAATTTTAGGTTATTGCTTAATCAAACCATGTTTATAGCTAAACTACACTTAAAAAAATTTTTTTGTGCTTTTTGATTTATGTTTAAAAAGGGCGAGTGTTATAATAGATTTTTCTGAAGCTTGATCAGCTACTATGTATCCGTGCAAAGTTTCAGATGTTGTGAAAGGTGTACAAGGGGTGGGGGAATGGCACTTAAAAGCCCCTTTTTGATGTGTTGCAGGTGGAGGATGCTCTGTCCTACCTGGACCAGGTGAAGCTGCAGTTTGGAAGTCAGCCACAGGTTTACAATGACTTCCTGGACATCATGAAAGAGTTTAAGTCTCAAAGGTGAAATTTGATTGAAAAATTTTTTTGTTTGTTTTCGTTTTTACAAAGTATTTCTGAAATTAAAATTATTTAATTTTTTTTCCTGTTCCCCTTGTAGTATCGACACACCAGGCGTGATTAGCCGAGTGTCCCAGCTTTTTAAAGGCCACCCCGACCTCATAATGGGCTTCAACACCTTTCTGCCACCTGGATACAAAATCGAGGTGCAGACCAACGACCTGGTGAACGTAACAACGCCGGGACAGATCCACCACATCACACCACATGGAATCTCGGTGCAGAATATCCCCACAACAACTCCAGCACAGAACCAGAGTCACCCAAGTGCACAAGCGTCCAGCACAGGCACCGCTCCTTCCACACAGCCTTCTCAGAAGAACAAGGTAGTGCTTCAAGTCAGGCATCTGCGGGGTTGTTTTGTGCAGTTAGAGGTGGAGCAGTAGGCAGGCAATTTCCAACTTGCATTAAACGAAATAACTGTGAAGAGTCGGTGAACAGATGAAATAATTTATGCTTTACAGTTAGCTGAGTTGGTGAGTACAGGCTTTTGTCTCAAAGCCAAGGCCCTGCAGGCTTCTTTCTTGTCCAAGTCTTATCTATAACTTGTTCCTGTGCACCATAACAACAGGAGTCTGGGCTGCTTCAAATCTTTGGTAATGATACAACGATCATTTTGACAAAACGCTCCTAAACATGGCCCAAACATGCAAATGGGGAAAAAATGAAAATAAAATAAAACTCCTGAAACATTCCGAGTTTAGAGTCCACTGCATATCAAAATGGAGAGAAATAAAAACATACTCATGATGTGATGAAATCTGGTTTAATTTATTTATTTATTTATTTTTTTTGTTGTAAAGAGCAAAGATTTTCTTACCTATCGTTTTTCAAGTTATCTCTCTAAGATTTCAGCTTGTATGATATCTTAAAAACGAGATTTGTTAAATGTTTATTGGATTTAAAGGATTTTAGGATTTATAAATAGGTATCATTGTATCCATCAGATGATCAAATAAAATTTTGAGGTTGATTTGGACAGGGTGAAAGTCAAATGTCGAAAATTGTGTTTGAAGTACAAACATTAAAGAGTATTTAATATAGAACCCTTGTCTTGCGTGTGATTGTATCACATTACTGGTATTTATGTAAATGTTTTCCTATAATCTACTATATTACACACAAATATTTTTATACACCTTTCCTCTCGTCGTCTTCAGCCTTTGCAGTCTCCAGCCCTCACGCCCAGCAGTCAGCCCAACCCGTCCATCCCGCCGTATGCCTCGCCCCGTTCCCCGCCGCTCCACCCCCACACCCCCATCAGCAGTACCCCCAACGCCCCGCCACTGCAAAACAACCAGCCTGTGGAGTTTAACCACGCCATTAACTACGTCAACAAGATCAAGAACCGCTTCCAAGGCCAACCAGACATCTACAAAGCCTTTCTGGAGATCCTGCACACATACCAGGTGAAAGCCTTAGTACACACTATTGAACTCTTTATTTTATGACGGTACTCGTCTCTTTACTTAGCGCCTCTTTTGTTTCTGCAGAAGGAGCAACGTAACGCTAAAGAGGCGGGGGGAAATTACACACCAGCTCTGACCGAGCAGGAAGTTTACGCTCAGGTGGCACGGCTCTTCAAAAACCAGGAGGACCTACTCTCAGAGTTTGGGCAGTTTTTGCCAGATGCCAGCAGCTCCATGGTGAGAGATCACTAGTAACTCCACAGAAACTAGAAAGAAAAAAAAAACACATCCTGAGCTTAAGTTTTCGAATTGGCAAATTTTAATTGCGGTCACTTTATCACAGTCATGTGTGCCATGATTACTCACTAGCTTTCTTTTTGTATCCGTGTACTCACTAGCTGCTGGGCAAGACTACAGCGGAGAAAGCAGAATCTGTGCAAAACGATCATGGAAGTACAGTAAAAAAACCACAGCTGAACAACAAGCAGAGGCCAAACCAGAACGGCTGCCAGATTCGCAGGCACTCTGGCTCTGCTGCAACCACACCACCGGTAAAGGTAACACTTAAGAAAAGAACCAGAAACTTTTCTTTATAGCGGTTTGGTTACTTGACAGTTTGCCAATTTCTAGTTTTTAATACATTTAGATAGGCTGTAGTCCATCATGTCATCTGACTGCTTTCTTTATCTCAAACTGTTTGACCTGGTTTGTTATAAAACCATTGGTGTTTAGTGATTGGTCACTGGGTAACAGTGGTGACTAGAGTGATTGGTCAAATATAACAATGATTAGTGATACAGTCAGGTCCATACATTTTGAAACAAAGATGAGTTGTTTTTTTTTTGTTTGTTTTTTTGGCCCCTGTACACTACCACATTTTAATTTGAACACACACTCAGCTTTTTTCAAGGGGTTTGATAAAATGTGGCATTCAGGAATTAAAGCTGTTTTTTTTTTTTTTCTAACACTCCATTTCAGGGGGCTCATAAACAATGAAAATCCTGGAACCCATGGACATGATCAAATACTGAGTTTTCATCCTCAAGATGCTTTGCCAAGACCTTACTGCAGCTGCCTTTAGCTGCTCCTTGTTTCTGGCTCTTTCTGACTTTATTTTTATCAGTAAGTGAAAGACCTGCTCTACTGGGTTGACAGCAGGTGACTGACTTGGCCAGTGAAAAATATCCCATCAGTTTTTCAGCATTTGGCTGAATCCATGCAGAGAGTATACATATACACTTGAGAATCCATCCAATAAACACCACTGACCCAGTTCCACTGGCAGCTGTATACTCCCATGCCATAACACCGCCTCCACCATAGTTGGCAGATGATGTGGTGTACTGTGGATAATTTTTTTTCTCCATACATTTCTTTTCCCATCATTCTGTTACACGTTTCATCAGTACAAAGAATCTGGCAAAGGCTAATCTGTCCTTTCTATTCTTCAAGCGTCAGCAGTGGTTTGCATCTTGTTGTGAAGCCTCTGTATTTATTTCATAAAGTCGTCTCGTCTGGACACTTTGACAATGGCGCGCCTACCTCCTCGACAGGGTTTTTGACTTGGCTATGTTGTGAAAGGCTTCTTACATTGAAGCCTTATGACATGCCGTCATACATTTCAGTTGTCTTTCGTGGCTTCCATGCCTTTTTGCTGTTGCTGAGCTTGCTCCTCTTTCAACTCCTCTTTTTTAATAATGTTCCAAACTGTTTTATTGGCCCCTTTTTTCTGATAGGTTTCAGGTTTTTAGGTTCTAAAAGCTTTTGTTCCAAAATTTATGGACCTAGCTATAGTGGGGGTGGGGGGTGTTATAAATAGTGATTGTTAATTTATCATCTTGGTTCCCCAGTTGTTGAACACTGATGATTGGTGATTAATCATTGGGAAACCGTAGTGATCAATGATGTATTGTTGGGAACAGTGCTGATGACTGATTATTCACTGATGTGTCACAGCACAGTCAGGTATTTCACACTGAACCTACTCTCACGACTGTTATAGCTCCGAAAGTGATGCAAGCTAGAACTTTAATCAAGACTATAACTTACTTTATGCTCAAAGTTGCTAGGCCCCCCCTTTTTTTTAAAAATCATTAAAGTCTGTAGATTATCAGTTCTGTTTGTGATCATCTTGTGACTACTTTACGTAGAATTAACTTAATAGGAGGGCTTGCTGTAATATACTAATATATCCTGGCTACAGCCGAGCCATATTTTCTACTGCCTCATTACAATTTCATACTGTCCAAGAATAACTTGGAATCATCTTCACTGCCCGGGTATTTAGACAAATCGATGAGTTGTAAAATTTTAAGAATGGTGATTCAAAGGTTATGGAGATTATTATTATTATTATTATTATTGATTATTACAATGTTGTAATAAGGAAATTTCATGTTAGAGCACCATATGCGCTTGAATGTCAGCTCTTGTTTATTTCAGTGGATGTGTGCTCTTTGAACATGCTCACTGTGTGTGTTTCAGAAAAAGCTAAAGTTGCTTCAGAATCAGAAGGAGAGCTCTGTAGGAGAGGCCAGCAAGCATGGAGTCGGCACGGAGACTCTCTTCTTTGAGAAGGTTTGAGTGCAAATTACTTCAGCATCACAAAATGTATAGGTTAAGTCATTTTTCTCATCCTGACCATCACATTAACTCAATTTGATGTTTACCCCCAAAGGTGCGCAAAGCCTTACGAAGCGCTGAGGCTTATGATAACTTCCTGCGGTGCCTGGTCATCTTTAACCAAGAAGTGATTTCACGTGCTGAGCTTGTGCAACTGGTGCTGCCTTTCCTGGGGTAAGTACATTCCTACCATAGAAGATTCAGTTTTCACCTGTTTTGCGGTGATCTGTGTGGTTATTTAAATAAAATGAAAATGTGTAACATCCTCAGGAAGTTCCCAGAATTGTTCACATGGTTCAAGAACTTCCTGGGTTACAAGGAGATGTCCCATTTAGAGAGCTACCCCAAAGAGCGGGCAACAGAGGGCATCGCCATGGAGATAGACTACTCGTCGTGCAAAAGGCTGGGGTTCAGTTATAGAGCACTGCCTAAGAGCTACCAGCAACCCAAATGCACAGGAAGATCACCGCTGTGTAAAGAGGCGAGTCTTCATCTTAACCACATTCACTGGACACATTGGGGTGGCTTTTTGTTTCAGTAAAACCGTGCTAGTTAAAAAGGATCATTAGTTGGAGATCTGATCTGTTTTTTGTTTTTTTTTACCCTCTCTAGGTGCTGAATGATGTGTGGGTTTCGTTCCCGTCTTGGTCAGAGGACTCGACTTTTGTCAGCTCCAAGAAGACACAGTACGAGGAGCACATTTATAGGTGTGAGGACGAACGCTTTGAGGTGAGAGTTTAGGGCTTAATAAAATGCCTGTCACACTTCAATACCAGTCATCTTTGTGCCTCATTCAGTGCTACGACTTGAGCATATGTTCTTGACGATATACTGTATATAGGACGGAGAGATTTCCAATCTGCCATTAAAATTTTTAATATTTAAAAACATACAGTACTGATATTATTTTTTGTTTAAGTGCTTAATGTTGCATGTAAAGTGATTCTTAACGTCCTATAAATGTCACTTGTATAAGAACCCTGAGTTAGAAAATGACAAAAACAAAAAAATGTAGGCATCTTTATAGGCAATTTGTATAGCAATTCCTTGACATGAACACAGTTAGACCAATTCCTGACAATAAAAATATTATTAATTGTATTTTAGAAAATATTATAGGTATAAAACAGAATATTTACTATAGTTCTTAATAAAATAAAGTGAGTAGTTTTATCCCGTGCCTCATATCATGGCTTTAGTGCATCATCGTATACTTTAAATATTTAAATCTTTCATAAAAGATGTACTGTGATTTTTTTTTTTTTTTTTTTTTTTTTTGTGTGTGTGTGTCAACAGTCTGAATGAAAGGGTGATGAAAAGTTGTTTTATATGCTGTTGTGATAAGCTAGAAAGACGGCATAGAAAACAAAGATAAACCCGACAATTAATAACGCCCTTTTGTCTCATGTATTGTGATGAATTTCTTCCTTTTCGTTGTTCATCTCTAGTTGGATGTGGTTTTGGAGACAAACCTAGCCACTATTCGCGTGCTGGAGTCCGTGCAGAAGAAGCTCTCACGCATGTCTGCTGAAGAACAGGCCAAGTTCCGACTGGACAACACGCTCGGTGGCACTTCTGAGGTCATCCACCGTAAGGCCATTCACAGGATATACGGAGACAAAGCCATGGACATCATAGATGGACTGAAGAAGAACCCTGCTGCCTCTGTCCCAATAGTCCTTAAAAGGTGTGTAATCAGGAGGTAGTGGGGTTTATATTTACCTTACCTTTAGACTAAATATTATCTGTACTGATTGGTCAGACAGAATGTAAAACTACAAATCAGAATTCAAAAATTATTGATGAGAGATTTGACTGGCCGCTGCACTACTGTCAGTTCTAGACACCTTTTGGTCAATCAGGATCAAAACAAAATGCAAAATTCATTTACAGCCGCTCAAAGTTCTATCACGTAACAGCAGACCTGTCCCCATCATAGTGGTGTGATGTTGCGCTTCTTTATTTCATATAAAAGGTGCAATCTGAGCTGAAACGTGTCGTTCTCTATCTGTATTCAAGATTAAAGCTGAAGGAAGATGAATGGAGAGAAGCGCAGCGGGGCTTCAATAAGATTTGGCGCCAGCAGAACGAGAAATATTATCTCAAGTCATTAGACCACCAAGGCATCAACTTCAAGCAGAATGACACCAAGATTCTCCGCTCGAAGACCCTCCTCAACGAGATCGAGAGCATTTATGACGAGGTAAAACATCCAGTTAGAGTGTCTTCAGTTTTTCATCCAGGTGTTTTGTATGCAATGGCTTTTTTAATTTTTAGCTAACCAAAAGTACTGAACTATTAAGTGCCACAAAGATGACCATCTGATGGTTGTTTCTGAAGCGCCAGGAGCAAGCCCCTGAGGAAAACGGGACATCGGCGAGCGGCCCTCACCTCACCTTCACCTACGAGGACCGGCAGATCCAAGAGGACGCCGCTTCCCTGATCATCCACCATGTCAAGAGACAAACCAGCATCCAGAAAGAAGACAAGTACAAGATCAAGCAGATAATGCACCACTTCGTCCCTGACATGCTCTTCTCTCAGCGAGGTGCTCTGTCTGACGCTGAGGAGGAAGAAGAAGAGGAGGAGGATGTCGAGCTCGACGAAGGAGGCTCCAAGAAGCACAACGGTGTAACCGGGAGCCCCAGCAAATCCAAGCTCCTTTTCACCAACACGCCGGCTCAGAAGTTGCGCTCCTGTGACGATGCCTACAACCTCTTCTTCGTCAACAACAACTGGTACATCTTCCTGCGGCTGCACCAGACATTGTGCACGCGCCTCCTGCGCCTGTACACCCAAGCTGAGCGTCAGATTGAGGAGGAGCTTAAGGAGCGTGACTGGGAGAGGGATATCCTCGGTCTCAAGCGGGAAAAGAACGACAACCCTGCCATCCAGCTTCGGCTTAAGGAGCCTAGTAAGTAGATGTGGACTCTGAACTCGTGTTCTCGCTGGGATCTGAATGAAACCTCAGAAACACATTGTCCTTTTTTTTTTTTTTTTTTGTCTCTTTTTCTCTTTCACATGTTTTATTCTTTCTGTCTCCCAGTGGACATAGATGTCGAAGACTACTACTCTGCCTTCCTAGAGATGGTGCGCAATTTACTGGATGGTAACATGGAGGCATCTCAGTACGAGGACTCTCTGAGGGAGATGTTTACCATCCACGCCTACATCGCCTTCACTCTGGACAAACTCATCCAGAGTATCGTCAGGCAGGTCTGTTCTCACTCCTGCTTTTTGTTATTCTGCAGATTTATTGGTGTGATTGCTGTATAGCACAATTTTTTATATATATATACACACACACACACACACAGAGCACGGAATGACGTTATATTGTTCTCAGCTGTCTTTGTTATAATTACTAGCCGTGCTCACGACTTGGAATTTTGGAACTGTAGTTATCGCTGATCAACGAATATTAACAGACATCTACAGTACAACGACATCTGTTAAATTTTGAATTAACTGAAATTTTTACGTGTTACCGTGAAGTGAACAGAAGGAAGGTGTGAGAGAGTGTTTATTACGCACTCGAATTTATAAAGTGTACAGCGCCATCTGTTGAATTTTGAGAAGAACTAATTTAAAAAAAAAATTTCAGGGTCCTGTTTTTTTTTTTTTTTTTTTTTTTTCATTGGAATTTCAAATTGGCATGTCTTCTCTTCTCATGGACCGATTGCGATGAAACAAAGCCTATATATTACCTTAAGCTCGGCCAAATACACGTGAAACTTTGCCTAGTAGTTTTTACGTGATGTGTACAGAGAAAGACAGACAAAAATTCCAAAAACCATCTTTGTGTTCTGTGACTCATCTTGCGGCCCCCCCCAAAAAAAATTTCTTCGCAAATATCTTGAATGTACAGACACTCCAACTTTACAGTTTTATTATATGTATATACTGTATATGTTTTCAGTGTTGCTGGATTTTAAATACGTAAAGCTTTTTATGCTGGTGTCCTATTTAAAAAAGGTAAGGGTCGAATCAGTGCATCTCTGGGTAATTGTTCTTCTTTGTTTGTCTCTACAGCTGCAGCACATAGTGAGTGATGAGATCTGCGTGCAGGTCACAGATCTGTACATGTCCGAGAGCGGTAGCAGCGCCACGGGTGGCTCGCTGTCCACGCAGGCCACCAGATCCGCCGCCGAGTCAAGCTACCAGCGTAAAGCCGAGCAGCTCATGGCTGATGAGAACTGCTTTAAGGTAAACGCTACGTCCTGTCTGCCCTCCTCCACTCGCTCGGTTAGTTACTTTGTCTAAAAAGCTGATCAGAGCACAGTGCAGGAACAGGGAAAAAAAACTGCTCAGCCAAATTGATTCGTTTTGGTGGTTTGTTTTTACTGAAGCAGTTTAGTTATTTCTAGTTTAAAAGATGATTTATTTATTTATTTTTGTTAAATTACATTTTAATGTTTGGAATTTGTTACAGGATCCCACATCAGATACATTTTTACAGCTGTTTTGACAATAAATTTTATTTTTATTTTTCCTGTTATCACCCAGACGCCAGTGCCTGGTATTACATCAGTTCCATCCTAATGAAGTGCGTTTAAAGATATGCACTGTATGTTATTATAAAAGTTGGTAAATATTTAACTAAACAGATTTGTCGACGCATTTCATGGAAGTGTCTTACTTAAATATTTAAAAAATTGTAAATTAAAGAAAGGATTTGTCTGTACGTTGGTCAGAACTCACTCTTTCAATGATATCTTTGTGTTTCATACATCGAAGGACCCGAAAACCAGTGTTAGCCAGTTAACCATTTGTCTGTTAAGTCAAATGTAAGTTTTGTCTGTTCATTGGTCAGACAAAGGGGGAATGTTAGGAGCAGTTTTGTGGCAGATTATTCCCTGCAAGTTTTGACGGCGTACTGCGCATGCGGCAAACTGTGGCTGCGTCTTAAATCGACCGCTGGACAGAATTTTATCAGAAACGTTATTGCTGCACCTCAAAATGTTGAGTAAAAGTGATGTTTTGAACTGTTATGTGCCAGATTTAAAAATCTATTTTTACTTTTAGCTACTAATAAGCTACTTGCTCAACCACCTGCAGCCGTAGATATTAATTAGCAAAGCTATTTACTGGGATTGGTTAATATTAACCGCAATGAAGCAGTATAAGTGACTTTTAAGACTTTTTAAGACAACTTAATCTCTTGCCAATCTACTTTTTTTTTTCTGATTTCTGATCTGTGATTCACTATCAGGTTACCGAACACTTATTACATTAAAGCATTTCTTAATTATTCAATCAATTTCCTGTTTCATTTTCACATAACCAATTAAAAGTTTTTATCCAGACTATAAAATAACACGTATAGAATTAAACAAAGTGTTTTGGATTTTACAAAAGTGAATGTTTTTTATATTTTAGATTTAAAGCTTGGAAGAGAAAAGACCGTTCATTACTTTAAGATATTAAGGTCTTAAATTTTGTATGTATCCCCAAGTGCAGTCAGCTAAAACTTTCTCTCAGGAAGACTTGTCCAGGAAAAAAAGGTCAAGAGCTATGTCTGCTGCAGAGGATAAGTTTTTATTATAATGACCAGCATCAGAAACCGCCGATTTACAGCACCTCAGATTAAAGACAATCTAAATGCTTCTGGTAGTTCAAGCGCCAGACATATTTCAACATCCACTGTTCAGAGTAGAGTAGTAGTCATGGTCGATATGCAGGTGAAGAAACCATTGCATCGGAAGAATAACAAACAGAAGAACAGAAGAGACTTGCTTGGGCAAAGAAACACAATGAATCGAGATTAGATTAGTGAAAAACTGTCTTTTGTTCTGATGGGTCCAAATTTTTGTTTGTTAGACTTCGAGAGGTTTCTTTCTGAATGTTTGGCTCCCTCAGTGAATCATGGACGAGGAGGTGTGGTGGTGCTTTGCTTTGTGACATTGTTGATGACATTGGAAAGGGCACAATTAACCAGCATGGCTGCCAAAGCATTTTGCAGCAACATTCCATTCCATCCCATCTGGATTGCAGTTAGCAGGAGCATCATTTGTTTTCCAACAGGACAATGACCCCAAACACACCACCAGGTAATGCAAGAGCTATTTGTCCAAGAAGGAGAGGACTGATGGACTGCTGCATCAGGTGGCCTGGCCTCTACTGTCCCCGGATCTAAATCTAACTGAGATAGTTTGAGTTGAGGGGAACTGTAGCGTGAAGGAAAGACAGCCAACAAGCACTCGACACCTCTGAAAATTTCAAGATTGTTGGAAAAGCATTCCAGGGGACTGCCTGATGAGGCTGACCGAGAGAATGCCAAGAGTGTACAAAGCTGTCATCAAAATCAAAGCTGTCTAAATTGATGAATCGAAAATATAAAACACACTGCGGGTTATTTAACAGATTTCCGTTGACCACATAGTTCCATATCTGTTCTGTCATAATTTCAATGTCTTCAGTATTAATATATAATGTGTAAAATAATACAGAGAAAACACTGTATAAGAAGGCGTGTCCAAACATTTAACTGTGTGTAGGTTTTAAAAAGTGCAAACTTTTCACATCTGCTGCTTCCAGTCAGCTTGTGAAAGAAAGTCACAAAAAATGAGTAACTTTAATATCTCTAATGTTATTGTGTCGAACTAGCTACATCACTTTGTCAGTATTATGTTATCATATTCAGCTCTAATGATGTTGAAGGATGTTAGTTCATAAGTGTATTTTGCGCTTCTTCTTTTGTAGCTGATGTTCATTAAGGGGTGTGAAAATGTGCAGCTGACAATCGAGCTTTTGGACACCGAAGAGGAGAACTCGGACGAGCAAGGAGATACAGAGGTGAGACACTTTTCCTCACAGTCCACAATGTCAGTCTGAGAGAAAATGGTGTTGTTGTGCTGAACTACTGTATGTGTCAAGTGTGTTAGTGGGGTTTTGATGTATTTACAAGGGCATGATGTTCTCAGACCATATAAGATTATATTGTGTGTGTGTGTGTGTGTGTGTGTGTGTGTGTGTGTAGCGCTGGTCGGATTACATGGGCCGATATCTTGGTGCTGATGTGACGTCACCAGAGCTGAGAGAACACCTGGCACAAAAGCCTGTTTTTCTTCCAAGGTAGTAATGTCTGATCTACACCAGCATGTATTCAGTCTGTTTAAATTTTATTTAAAAAAAATTATATACATTTACATATTTATGTATCAGTCCCTCTTAATTGTTTTGTACATTTCTCTCTCTACTTTGGAGTCATTTGTTCGAAAACATGATTTCCATCACCTTCTCTCGAATGTATCCGATCACACATGCTGTCCAGCTTGTAATGGGCATTGATCCTTTTATTTATTTATTTTTTCTTCGTCTCTCCCCCCC
>JAOVVA010000010.1:4052883-4075687 GCA_028565275.1 Leiocassis micropogon
TCTCACGTATTAAAACTGAAGAGCCATCCCCCCCCCCCCCCCCCCCCCCTTTTTTTTTGTTAAAGAAATCTACGGCGAATCCGGAAGTGTCAGCGAGGGCGTGAACAACAGGAGAAGGACGCAAAAGACGCTGGAAAGAAGGAGAACCCGGAGAACATGAAGATGGAGTGCATGTTCAAGCTCAACTCCTACAAGATGGTGTACGTGTTCAAGTCTGAGGACTACATGTACAGACGCACCGCACTGTTGCGAGCTCATCAGGTGAATCAAGCGGTTCCAATCCACTCCATCTATAAATATTTAGATATGTTTTTGTTTGGACACATTACAACTTGAAGCTGTTATGAGTTCATTTGTGTCTTTTATCAGGATAAAGGAGTTAAAGAAAATGTCAATGGCATCCTTCGTACATGGATGTCGTTTGTCTGTGTGTTTCAGTCACATGAGCACGTGAGCACAAGACTGCACCAGCGCTTCCAGGCCTGGCTGGACGGATGGCTGAAGGAGCATGTGAGCCAAGACATGGCCACCGACACCACCAAGTGGCTAATGGGAGAAGGGCGAGAAGGGCTCATCCCGTGCACTACGTCCTGCGACCCAGAGACGCTCTACTACAGGAACATCAACAAGTACAGAGTGAAATACAGCACCAGCTACAAAACACCGTGATACGGTTGGCATGAACGGGTTGGGTGGTTATCCATGAGTGTGCAGCCGAGGAAATGGACTTGGCAACAACTTTTTAAGGTGCTCAGAAGCTCTAATGTCAGTAGTGGTGGCTGCCGTACATCCTTCTTTGTTTTTTTATAGTTTTTTTTTAAGCGTTATTAATTGTACCTGTGCCCACGTTGCTATCTGTGCCAAACCATGGGGATAAAATTTGCATCAAACTGCATGAAGTTTAGTTTAATGTAGGAGCGGAGCCGTTGTAGAGGGGTCCCGGTCCTGCTGAGCTTGTCACAGGCTAAAAATAAGAAATTGTACTCATTCAGGCACAGGCTAGGCAATAGAGAGATTCAGTGCTGTGTCCTTGCTCTCTAAATCACCTGATAGATGCTGTTGAACTTGATGGAGAAAACTTGAGAAGGAAATTAATTAAGCTTGTGATAAGTGCACTTAACAGAGGGATAGACAAAAGGATATACAGTTATCATGAGATACAGTCTCAAAAATGGAAAAGCACAGTTATTAAAAGAAGCTTTCATCATCCCGTGGTAATGACAAATTTATACATCACAATGAGACGTGAGCACATAGGTTTGTCACCACTCTGGCTGTGAACCTTATAAAGTTGCTGGCAAAGCCCAATGCCAAAACACCAGCTAGAGCGTACACACACAAACGAACAAGAAAAGTTACAATGGGCACTTCATGGAACAGTTCCCTGTTTGTAAATAGCTGTGTATATATATTTTGCCAAACCTTTTTGCTCCTTTTTTATGACCGAGACCTGCATTGTTGTTCTCGTGGACCGTTACAGGCTTACTGTGGACATTAGGAAGAGAGACGGCTAAAAAGGAAACATGCAAGACAAGTTTATTACTGTTTTTACCAAAGGGAGTTAATTATAATGATAGTCGGGTTTTTTTCCCTTTATTTCTTTTTCTCTTCTTTTCATGTTTACTCCTTTTTCCCCCCTCTCCTTTTTGTGTTTTTTTTTAATAGTAAAGAATTGTTCATTTTGTAAGAGTAGAAATGTATCCAGGTTCTTGTTTTTGAAATGTTTTTATAAGAAAAGGGGGGGAAAAAAAGACAAAACATTTTAATTTTTTGGAAGGTGAAATTCGGGCTCCTTTTTCAGCACACCTTAATCACTGCCTGTTTGGATAAACATCTCTTCTCTAGTCGGAACACTGAGGAAGCCGAGTGTTTTAAGCTCACACCTTCCTCGGCTATCCCGAGAAGCCCCGCGATGTTACTTGCTGCATTCGTCTCGCGAGGTTTTCTTCTTCACCCTGGATAGATTTCTGCTGGATGATAATATAAATATATATATATATATATATATATATATATATAGAAATATATGAATTATATACATTTTAAAAATGAGAGTCACAAAGCATGTCTTTTTTTTCTGTGAATCATAGCCCCTTTATTTCGATATTATTTAAGATAATAATAAAAGGACATTTGTAGCAGATGCGTGGAGCATTTCTTTCTGCGCAGTGTCAGAGATTCAACCATTATTAGCTAAGCAATGCCTGGTTTAGTCACAAGAGGGAGCCAGATGTTAGTTCTATTTATCACTTAAAGTGTCCAATATCCTGCCTGTGCGTTAATGTTCATGCAGCACTGCGGAGGAGATGCAGTAATCTCCTTTATGTATTTTTACTGTTTTTTTGTTTTTTTTTCTTAAGTAGAGAGGATGTGTATTTTCAAGAAAACATGTACAGCCATATAACCCAATAGCACAGTTTTCAGTATGTTGTTGTATTTTTACAGCAGCGGTGCAAGGTTTAAAATGTTAGTAATAAAAAAAATAGCACCAAAATGGACACCTGACTCTCATCTATACGTCTTTCTTTTTCCCAAGCTTTTTCTACAAAGCTGGAAGCTCATGATGTGTCTTTGTGCATTAGCTTTATGAATTTCCCTTCACTGGGACTAAGAGGTGCAACCCTGTTCCAGCATGATGTCCTTGTGTCCAAAGTGAGCTCCATGAAGACGTGGTTTGCCAAGGCTACAGCAGATTAACACTTAAAGGCCTTGACCTCAACCCCACTGAGCACTTGTGGAACAAATGATGATGTGACATCACTAATGCTCTTGTAGCAGAATACATACAGATCACCACAGCCATGCTCCAAACATCTGGTGGAAAGTCTTCCAGAAGAATGGAGGTTCTTATAACAGCAAAAAGGGACTAAATCTGGAATGGGATGTTGTACAAACTTTTGGCCTTAAACTATAATGTCCTAGACAAACATTAGATCTATTTTTATGTAGATTTTGTCCCAGCAGCATGTTGCATTGGCTCCTGACAGATTTAAGGTCCCTGCTTTGAGCTTAAGCTGGATTCTTTGGGATTCCCTAGATTAAAAAAGTTACCCCTAGATGGATGCCAGTGTAAATGTGTGTATGCATGTTTTCTTTAAATGCTTACTAAAACTGCATCACATATGTAATGATGTGATGTTTTCTATACACAGTCTTTTTACATTTTAATTAATGAAAGGTTCGTTGTAGCTTTTCAGCATAACCGTATGAGCATTTGGACATGCCGTCTCAAGCCATCCTTCGAGGACCTCACTAAACTTTGTCTTCATGAGCTCTATGTAACTGAGCATCGAGTCTGAGCAGTATTAAGACGCTTTGCTTCAGCGCCAGTCTCTCCAGACACTGCGTTCGGCGAGCAGGGTGTCCAGAGTGACGGTGCTCTCTAAGCTGTTATTTTAATCCATATGGCATGAGTCACTGCGCTGGTGCGGGTATGTTGATCTGGAAAGCAGGAACCTGTGGTGAAGGCACATGCTTCAAGCTGTTCGCTCTACTCATTAGATCAGCAATGTCAACTCTAATGCCTTCCTGGATGTACAAACAGATTAGCGATGTATTGATGTCATGAAAGACTTGAACAGGTGAGCATGTAGTTAAACACATATTTGGTATAATTTATGCGGATTGAAGGATTTTAAAAGGTAAGTAATAAAACATGGTTGATTATTTTCCTAAAGCGGCCCAATGACCATTTGGTGTTGGGTGAAACCGAGGGCCAACACCATGCTGAAGTTAGTGAGTGGTGAAAATGGCGCTCTTCTGACAAGTCGGCATGACTCAGACACTTGCTGTGATGAACACTCGACCTGACAGGTGCGCTCCGAGACATCTCCTGGTGAGAGAGCTAATGAGAGGCTGCAGCGAGGCTCAAACTTCTGCATGACTAGGCATCAGCAGCTAATCCTGTACAGCACACAAGGCCGCTTCTACCTCCCTGAGCTGAGCTAGAGCGATTAGAGATGATTTACAACAGATTGATGCTTAGAGGGTTATCATGATAACTATATGTGAGGCAGCCTGGGAACTGCAGTGTCTGTCTATGTGGTTCTGACCATTAATACAGTTTGCACTTAAAGTTCATGCTAAAGGTATTTAATCTTAGTTTTCATGTTATTGTTCCTTTCTCTTGTAGAGTCAAGTGGTGAGTCTGCCATGTTCATGTGATTGGAATAAGGTTTATGTCACTATGTCAGAGCACTCAGTTGTTGTAAAGTGTTCTAAAGTTTGTACCCTCTTAATTGTATTTTTGTGTAAAACCCTAATAAACATAATCTGATCTTAATATTAGGCAAAAACAACAACAGACCAAAAAAAACAAGAATGAAGCCAAAAGAAAAAAACTTGTGGGCAATGTTTACTCGTGCCCCCTACTGCCTTCACCACAATCAAGAGGGTAAGTTGCAGCAAGGTGCTGCTAATCATCAGCCCTTGATTAATCGATAAGCAAATTGCCAAAAGTTCTACTTTTATAAGGGTCTGATGGTGTGGAACATTTCAAGTGTGTCACCACAATTTCAAGAGGAAAAGACATAAGCAATGGTCTTAGAGGAGCAATTGTTGCTGTACAAACTTTTTCAAGCAATTTGGAGTTCAGTGTTCTGCAGTGAGAGACATTATTCACGGAAAGTGGAAACCATTCAAGGCAGGTGCCAATCCTCCCAGCAGTGGATGTCCTAACACATTCACCACACAGTCAGACTATTAAATGCTCAGAGAAATACAAAAAAAAACTCAAGAGCTATCTCAACCTACAGGCCTCAGTGTTGGTCAATGATGACCCAATTAGAAGAAGACTGAATAATTGCAGTTTGTTTGGAAGGGTTTCCAGGAGAAAGTCTTTGCTGTCTAAAAAGAAAGCGGAAGCACGACTGAGTATCACAAAACAGCATCTGAAAAAAGTACAAGGCTTCTGGAACAATATCCCATAGCCAGATAAGACCAAAGTGGAGTTGTTTGGCCTTAATGCCCACCGCCCTGTTTGGGGAAACCGAATAGCATTTCAGCAGAAACACCTCATACCCGCGGTCAAGTACGGTGGTGGAGGGCTGATAAGTTGGTCTTGATTTTGCAGCCACAGGACCCAGGAGCCTTGCAGTCCTTGAGTTGACCATGAACTCTGAATACCAGAGTATTTTAGAGGCAAATGTGAAATGTGTTCGACAGCTAATGTTTGGGCAGAAGTTGTTCATCGGGAGTCAACCTCTTGGCTACATTTCGATGAATTGCCTTTTTGCCTTTTGAAACACAGGAAAATCCAAGCAACTCAATCAACTGAAAAAACACTAAACATAACACAAGCATGTGTACTAACAGCTTTGTGCAAATGTAAGAGTTTTGGGCCCAACAGACACACTATAATTTAGGAAATGGGCACAAATAAACCACTGTGATGAACAAACTTTTTTTTTTTTTTTATTTTATTTAGTCCTGTCCAATTCTTTTTCCCCGATTTTCTCCCCAATCTAGTCGTGTCCAATTCCCTTCCTGTCACTAGGGGGTTCCCACATTAAGGCTACTAACCTCCATTCAGCCAGGAACTGTCACGGGTTTCCTCCGAGCCACATGACACCAGTCGACCTCTTATTTTCGAACTGCTTGCTCATGCACCGTCGGGGGCGGCGTCACACACTCGGAGGCCAGCGCTATCCGCTCCCTCCGCGTGCGCGAATTCGCAGACGCCGTAGAGCCGTGCAATTAATGTGGGAGCACTAATACCCCTCATCCCTCCCCCCTCCCCCCCTGAGAGAGCTCGGCCAATCAGCTCTCTCTGTGTCTCCGCCTGTAAGAGGTAAACAGCATCACCCGGGGTTCGAACCTGCGATTCCCGAATGACAGGGCGAGCGCTTTGCCACTCGGAGGCGTGATGAACGAACTTTGGTCTGAAAGTTTCAAGTGAACCCAAAGACAACAACAAAGGAACTGCTGAAGAACAGATAGAAGCATCACATACCAAATTAAACACACACACTATGAAGCTGCCAGTCTCAGACCAGAATAATAAAGCCACTAAAGTGTGTTTGTGATGACCAGATAACCAGAGGAGTATTCTCTGGTCAGATAAAGAAATCATGGAGAAATAATAAATCTTTATTTTCTTTAGAATATCATCCCGACTGTGACACATGGTGGTAACAGCATCATGTTATGTGCTTGCTTTGCTGGCAAAATTGACTGGTGCGCTTCAGAAAATAGGTTGCATCTTGAAGAACAAAAAATTTGTAGCTATATTAACATAAAACATTTAAAATGTGGTCAGAAGCGAGTCTTCCAGCAGCACAATTAACTAAGCAAACCTCCAGGAATAGAATGGTTTCAAAGACAACAAAGTGAAAAGTATTGGAGTGGCTTTCACTAAGCCCTGACCTGATTCCCAGAGAAAATGTGTTGACTGAACTGTAAATACAGGTCTCAATGAGGTCTACAATCTTGACTGATTTACATTAATTCTGTCAGAAGGACGTGGCAAAAATTCCAGCAAAGTGTTGGTTTATGGAAGGGCATGATAAGAGTCCAAGCAGTCCAAGCAATTAAAAGGGAAGGACCAGAAATACTGATGAGGTTTTCTGTCAACATTTGCCCAAATGAAGTGCTTATGCAGTAAAAAGAGGTGAAAAACGAAAGCTGAAAGCAATCAGCCACACAGCTATGATTCGAAAAGCCAGCATGCTGCCATTACTCTGTCATCTCCCTCTCAAAGCTCTATGGTCTAACGCCAGGAAAAAGTGACCAAGCTGTTTTCAGCCCCAAGTCCTGACACACGAATAAAAGCCTGGAGAAGATCATGTACCACATTCCGAGTTCCTCATTTTGAGTTCTTTCTAACTCATGTGTTTGGATCCATGCCAGAACATTGGATTCTCACAGCTCCAGGATGGAGTAGTGTCATGCCCTGATATGTGCCTATTTGGCAAATGTTGGTGCCCCTGAAAAGCTCCCATGCCTATAAAGCCAGCGTGGTATGTACAGAGTGGCTGACAGAAGGCCCAGTGTTTCTGTATTCCCCTCTGCTTACCTACAACTGTGCCAAAACAATGACTTAATTCAGCCGAGTAGGAGAGCGGCAGGGCCCCGGCTCATCATTGGGACAGGCGGTGCACGTGGGAGGGCTATTGAGATGCAACCGGGGGGAAACTGATTCTTTCAACAGCGATCAGGTCAGAAAGCATGGCAACGGCGCTGTAGCCTAATGGGAACGTCCACCATGTCGCAGTGTCTGAGGCTTGTGAAGTGAACGCGTTGAAAGGACAGCCATTTAGCTCCATGCAAGATGGATTCGTTTTCTGCATTTAGGGTTTTGTTTCTGACAGTGATGTAGGAGCACACGCTTTTGACTGAGGTCAAGTAGACCATGCAGAGTAGTTGTGTAGATTGTGAAGTTAAACTAATACAGCCTATTTCAGTATGCAATTGTTAAAATTCAAGTCAGTGTTGTAGGAATCTTGTAGCAGGTTACGGTCATATACCTGGAGCATTACAGAATTGCTTTGTGTGTGTTTTGAATCTGTAAGAATCTTTCCTCTTTCGTTACCTCATTCATCCAGCAAGAAATTCTCATTTTCTCCATAATGGAACTTTAATGCTCCAAGACTGGGAATGCATGCTGACGCTAACATCTAAGACTGTAATTTGTTTCTTTTCCAGACTCAAATGTGTGGTGTTTCTTTCTGTCCGGGTCTGTAGTTATCTTTTGGATTCATGTTCCTGTGTGGTTCACTAAGAAAGGGTACACTATATAGTACACTATATAGTACACTGTAGCTACTCGGACCTATTTCCTGTCTGAACACAAGATGAAGCTGATAGGACTGTATCATGATGATGATGATCACGACGAAGACGACCACCCAAGTGATTCCATTTTAATATATTTTGAAATGGATTTTGGTTGGAAACTTAAAGGCAGGGCAAGACGGAGGGGGTGTGACAAAGTAGAGCGGCATTAATCTAACGAAAAACCCAAAGGAGAAAAAAAAATATTAAGGTTTTCTCTTTAAAGGAAAAAGAGTTAATTGATCACCCATTCAACTGAAAACAATCAAGTCCTCACAGAGCTTTTTGTCGGACTTGGTATTGAAATTGGAGTGAAGTTCACTGTATACATTGGTTTGGATGATTTGCTGTCTATGTTGAACTGCCCCATGTGTGATTGCACAGTGATATGACAGGTGAGTTGTACAATGTATGTTCACATCTCACATGCAGCATTCCTGAGACAGGCTCCGGATCCAGAAGCCAGACTGATTGATGAATAAATGAATTAATGAATGAATTGGAATTACAGAATTAAACACTGACTCGTCTCCCACTTCATTTTTTTCCTCTGTGGGTAAATATAATCAAGTTATCTAATGAAAGACTATTAAGTTTGTCTTTATCTATTTCGGTCTGTGAGGCAGAAAGAGTAATGAATGACCGGTACTACTGTTAGCATGCCTCATCTTTTTCTCTCCATCCTCACCCTGTTCCCTGCCTGAAGCTTCACGAGAGACCCAGACTGAGTAATTGGTGCAGTGCTGTATGAGAGACGCTGGTGGCTCAATTACGATGGCATCCTGAGCCAGACAGAAAGTCTCTTTTCTTGCAAGGTAATTTAAACATGTTTAAGGTTAGGTAAACAGTGCTAATCCTTCAGGTGTTGACATCTGTGTTCAAATGTGTTAGTATATTGGAAATGTTAATATAAAAAGAGAAATAAAAAGCAAAATCTAATTCTATTTAAGCAGCAAGTTCGACAGTTAAAGTGCCATTTTTAAAAAAGTTGACGTGATATAAGTGAACTAAGCATGTCTCGTCCTCAAGCATAGTGCATCTATATTACCAGTCAAAAGTTTGGACACACCTTCTAATTACATTTTTATTTGCTTTCAAACTGTAAAACAATGCTGAAGGTGTCTAAGAAATCCAATAATCCCTATCGAACAGTTAATATTGAGATGTGTCTGCTATTCGTGATCTGTAAAGCCTTCGTAACGGCTCTAATCCGATCTGCTGTTAATTGGTGATTTTTGAGGCTGGTAACTCTAAACGAGCTTCTCCTCTGCAGAAGAGCCAGTTTCATCGTGGTGCTTTATGGGGTTTTGCAAATGCACTTAACAATACTGTTCTTGCAAGAACTATTTCAGAACAGCTGACATTTAAATGTTTAATTCCATATGTTGTTCTTCATAGTTTTGAAACGATCCAGTATTGTTCTAGAATGTAGAAAATCTATCCAAACCTGTCCAAATTTTTGACTGGTACTATAGAGTGATCAGATGTAGCATTCAAACCACTTTAATAATATTGTGTAGGTGAGTGTTTTTATAACTAACCATCACTGTTTCCACAAACGTATGCTACAGCAGGTCACTGGGATTGGAGCATTTTGCAACCATAACCCTGTCGATGGTTGTCTTTTGCCCATTTTTCCTGCGTTTAATGCATCAACCTTGAGAGGTGACTGTTCAGTTGCTTTCACTTTAGCAATTATGCAACATATAATACAATAATACATTTAGAAAAGGGTCAGAGTCTAATGTCGATCTAATAGCAGAGGAATAAAGCAGTTGTTATAGAGAAATGAGATTCACCTTGACATGATTCATTTCATACTTGCAGTAGTGTTTCCGTTGTATCATTCTTTCTTTTTTCAATACATAATTTTTGACATAAAATGTGTTGAACTCAAACACACAATACACACACTTTTGATTCTGTGTTTCACTTTTATTCCTGTTTTTCGTTTGTGTTTGTATGCAATACTGTACCACTAAAATGCACAGCTAAAAAAAAAAGACTACTGGATGAATGTTTAGCACAGAACCACAGCTAGAAGACAAGTGGAAGTGCACAATTGGCCAGTTGAGACAAGATTAAGATGAATGAACATGTTGCTCTGATCCCACATCACAGTAAACTGAAGGACTGTTGATTGACGTAAGGGGAGATTTTGGTTTCTTGGATGTTGGATTTCACCATGATGCTTCATGACTGGCCGATGAAATCTGAAGCACTATTCCCGTACGTAGATCCGTGTGCACACCACATCGTCTGCTCCAAATGTCTGTGAGAAACCGGGGGGGGAAGAGGTTTAAAAAAGAAAGCAAACCCTATTAATTTTTTTTATTGTGCTTTTTGGACAGAGTGCCACCTCAGACATCAGTGAAAATCAGCAGCTGCTTGAAACAAAGGCGTAAAAATGGTCACCATCAGCATGAGTGCAGCTTCACACCATTAAAAGTCTACTTTAAAACAGTTTGAAAACAGAGAGAAGCGTACATTGTCTTTGGCTAATTTATGCTTTCTAAAAATTTAATGAAGCATGCATGTTTTATGGAAATGTGCCCTAGATTAACTGTGAACCCCCAAAGACGAGCATAATCAGAAAGCTTAATTGTATTTATTTAGAATTTCTTCTCTTCCTTCTTCTCATAATTCCTCTATGCTTTGTGGTTTGTTTAGACGCCTATGAACATCTATGATGAACAGGGAGCCGCTGAACGGTCACGCAGGTCAGGCTGCTATTTCATTTGGACGCTTTGGCACATTCCAGGGCTTAGTCTGGTCTGGAGGCTGATGGTCACGATCAGCCCAACCTTCATATAATCCAGTCTGTGTTTTCGAATTTGGCACCATAATTTGAAGTTCAGGTTCACTAAGTATAATTGTCATCTTGCTGGCAATTTTATTTAATTTCAATCCTCCTATATTATACAAATTCTCAAAAATCACAGAGTATGTATGTTTGTGAAGCTTTTTAGCCATTTATTTATTTATTTTTTGACCACCACAAGTATCCCGGATGTTAAATAGGCCTCTAACTAATCTGTCAAAGCAACCTTGCTTTGTTGCTCTGTCGGATTCTCTTCTCAGCATCATCATTGACTGGTGTATCAATGGCTGAATAGGGAGCGTTGTTTATTTGCAAGGGGTTGAGTGAAAGTTCATGTAAAGGTTGCTAAACAGTTCACTCATGCTGCTGGGAGGTGATTGAGTGGAGCTCCTGAATGTGTTTTCTGGCTCTTTGCCTAGCTTTGGGGTGATTGCAGAGTGCACCGGGTTTATTTCTGTCTTCTCTCTCTGTCTCTCTCTCTCTTTCTTTGGAAGGCTCGGTGTTGCTCCATAACCACTGGGCAAATCCTTTAACGTCTTTGGAATTCTATAATTGTATGACAGCCATCTGAGTGCAGATTAAGGCATTGAGAAAAAGCTGGCAGATAATTCTTTACCAAGCAAAGTTGTGCTTTGGAGATGTCTAAAAGCAGGCAAAGCTTTTACTCTTACTGTATTTAAACTTCAAATGAGCAAAAGAGTTTGTCAGGTGTTGTGTAAATTTATAAATACAATCTGTAACGTCCACAATTTTTGTATGAAATGATTGGTGAGAGCTGAGTTTTGGGTTGGGGAATGTAGACCCATTTTGCTCATCGGCAACTGGAACTCCATCCATCCATCCATCCATGCATGCTCACCAGTATGAGTTCATCCCCCTTCAGCTCCCTGGACCAGTATGTCTTGGGCCCATCACCATCTACCAGCGTCTGCTTGCAGTAAATCTTGTTCTCTGTCTCCCAAGTGGCCAAGCTCTACAAACACAATGGAACATACAGAGACATCATCAACAGAGAGCAATAAACATGACTGGAGTGCTAGCAGTCAGTTTAGACACCCTCATTAATGCAATAAAGACTGCGTGTAATGGATGGCATGTCTGTGGCTGGGCATTAGCGAGACAGGATTCATTATTGCAGTGATGGCCTTTCAGCTCTTGGCTCAGATTCCTGTGTTGTCCTGCTTGTCCTTTCAGACCCTTGCGGCGGATGTCTCTAGCAGCATGTCCCCAATGCCCTGATTGCTAACGCTGGCTATCATCACCTGCGGCTTGTTTCTTTTTTTGGCACATTTTTTAGACTGTAGCTTTATTAATAGTGTTTATCCCTGGTCTAGACTGGATTATTATAGAACGCTTCAAGCACTAAACATGGATGTGTGAAAGGATCATCCCTCAGACCACAAGCAGCTGCCGGGGACAGGAATGAAATCCTCCCTGGGGTTTGCTGTGATTCCAAGATTGTTAAACAGGATGGATGCTCTGTAGGCTTGGGTGGGGGGTTAAACGAAAAAAAAAAAAGCTGGTGCAAGTTGGACATGATCATTTTAAATCCATAATTTTCTAAGATATTGACTCCCCTCAGTACTCGGTTATCCTAGGGTGGCAATAATGGCACTCCATGACCATCATGTGTCCCAAACCCGGTTAAAGACAGCTGCTTCGGCTGTTCTATGGGTTAAAGGTCTGGCAATTAAACTAGTCCAAATTTAGTTTCGATAAATACAAATTTGAACTAATTGCCAGACATTTAACTCTGGATTTAAGGATTTAAGTTATGATGTCCCAACCTTAAGCTCCAAGAGTTTTGTGCAAGTTTTGTGTGAATTTTTAAGAATGTGCAACAGTCCCCAGTGTTAATGAGTCTTGGCCTTGGTCTGTGGTTGTGTGTTAAACTACTTAGACGTTTGCACTTCAATAAATCCTCATTCCAGGCACTTAAACTCTTTGAATAAAGCGTTACTCTAGCTTTAGAGCCAATTGAAGTGACAGCCGGTAGACAGCGATTCACAGAGCTGCAGTGTGAGTGAATTATTAATCACCATATCAAAGGTGTAGCAGAGATCAGAGAGAACGAGGGAGAAATGAGGAATGGCACCAAAACAACGCAATGAGGAGGTGGGGTGGGGGACTGAAATCAGGTTGTGCAGAAGCATTCTGGATCGGTCGCAGGGCTCGGATGGCACGCAGGGGAAGAACTGCCGTTTGCTTTAGCCATTATGAGTGTATCTATAAAACGAAGCGAAGTGGAACTTCCGAATCACAAGCATCATCTGTGTGGAGGGTGGAAAAGACTTGTGTCTTCAGCTCATAATATGAATACATGCTGAATCTGTAGGGAGTAATCTTCAGCAAATGAGCTCAGTCTCGAATCGAGACGCCAGTCCAGGAGAAGTGATGCAGAGTATATTGTAAGTTGAGGAATTTATAAAATGCAACATGATCTGATGGTAGCACATCTGATTGAGTCGTATGTGACTTTAAAGTTGAGGATACACTAAATAACTTTAACAACAGATTGTGAAAAGACTGGGAGTATACATAAACTGACAGGCATCCAGAGACTTTTTTATGATGACTCAAAAAACAGTCGATCATACATTTAAATGCACAATTCCTTTTTTTTTCCTTTTCCAAGTCTGTCTTCGATCAAAATTGAGGCGTGTAGATTGTAAGAACATTACCATGGGTCTTAGTTGTTATTAATTTTCCCGCTCTGCACACTGGAAATGCAAATGCAATGTCAATAATTGTCGGGTAACCATATGGCTATTTCCTGGGAAATGAAAGGGTTAAAATTGTATTAAATACAATGTAACTTTGAAAGACACCAACTCGATTCAGCTCAGTGAGAATTCTCAGCTGAATGCATTTTTCCCCCGAACAAGGGTTGTGGCATTTGTCTACGATTGCTTGCATTGTACTCAGGTGACAAACTTAAGCATCAGAAAGTGTGCTGAGCAGAAGAATTTATCCCAACCAAGACATATTGTAATGTACTTATAGTATATCCATCTCAATTTTGATTTAAGATGGACTTGAAAACCCAAACTATCCCTCTACGATTGTGCTAGATGAAGGATCATAGACGAAACAACTTGTCACTGAGTGAGCTGAGGTCCACTGAATACAGGTGTCAGAAACACCACCATCTGTGATGAGAATGAAAAAAAAAAAACAGGCAAATATAGTTGTGTGAATGTTGAATTTCGCTTTGTTTCCTTCACCCTACCCATGATCCCATCTGTTCGGTGTTCATTGACTATTGATGGCGGTCGTTACCCATTTGGGTTGGCAACCACTGTACACTATGCGACAGCACCCGGACTCGGCTCTGATAAATCAGACGTTTGATCTACTCCGACTCGTGTCGGGAGGAGTCAGTTCTCACACTTGCTGGTATGAGTCTGTACTTCTCATGTACTTACAGATCCCTGTGCCAACTTGCCATACCAACTTGTACTGACTGGCGCAGACTTGGATGAACTCTGCATGATTTAGAATCCTATCCAAAGATCTATCCTATCTAAAATCGTGTAGTTTATCCCTGGCTCAAGTCTTTCTCTCTTTCATTCATCTGCTCATGTCTAGCACAAACACATTAATAATCTCCCACATGCATTCAAAAAAACATAGTGGTGATGTTTAGTTCTCAGTCTTTTGGTTGTTTGGCTCTTTCACTCATTGACATCCATGATAAACTGACTCTCTTCCTCTCCTCTCATCCTGCAGGTGAACACATTTAAAGTCTGTCTCTATAGCAACAAGCCAGGGAAGAAAAAGCTTCATTTGTCAAACTCCTGTGCCTTCGGTTCCCTTCTAAGTGGAAAGACAATAAGGCTGTAGCTAGAGCTCTAGAGTGAGAACTGAATAAATTGTTCTTTAAGGTTATAATGGATGTTTTAACTGATTGGAAATAATAATCAGAGCCGCTCAGAGTGGTAGCACAGGATGATTAGACGAGTAGCTCTGCCCTGTTGAGATTAGATTTGCAAAAGACATCTGCTGGTGTGATGCATCTGAATGACTCTAACTCCCTCTGTGAGATTGTGTGTGCGCACTCGCGTAGCTGTAGCTCGTTACTCAAATTCTGGCTTCAGGGGAAATGGTATTATTCCCAACAGTACGCTCGTCTACAGACTCGCGACGAAGTCACGTCCGTGAGAGGAAAACAAACCCCTCGAAGGGATGCTCTCACGTATTACATGTCACTAATTTACTGCATCGCATGTCATTAATCAAAGATCCAGTTGTATTTCGGTCAGGTCGAGAACAAAGTTTGTTGTCTGCAGAGAAGCACAGATGTAGTGCATAGAATGTAGACGTACTGCGACACAAACTAAAGCAGAGCACATGGCAGACATTTCCCTGGAGAGAGAGCAGTGTGATAAAAGCGCTGAGCTGAAAAGCATGTCGATCATCAGGCTTAAGTGTACAAAACCGGCAACACAAGCCTCTCCAGGGGCAGACGCACAAAGCTGGACGCTCACAGTGGCCCGACACAGGACGGTGTAATAGAGAAAGCTCTTCGTCCTCACACAACAGGAGGGTTTATAAGGAGCGTCTTTGATTCTTACATGCTCTTATTCTGTACTTGTACTTGGCTTCACAATTCCAATATATATTTTGATATTTTCTATATTATCATCTCATACACATGCTTCTAAACTTGTCCAAGGTTACAAGCTCAAACGTTGCTCTTGTTCAGCTTTAAGTTCTCTGGATGCCCATTTACCTTTCCTGCTCTTTTATTTTTTCTTCAGAGAAAAGCAGACTCTGAAGTGTTAAAGGAAATTTCTAATAATATAAAAATATAATTTTTTATTTTTTTATTTTTTATATATATATATATATATATATATATATATATATGTGTGTGTGTGTCATGATTTTGGATTAACTTTATAATACATGATTCATATATAAATATACAAATAATATATATTACATGCATAGAATATGACATCAATTAAGTCTCTTTCTTTGATATTATTGGTTTTGCCAGGAAAATATCTTTAGGAAACTAAAGAAAAATATTTAGTGAGTTTTTTTTTTTTTTTTTTTATCTATTACTGTTGTTCACCTCCAGGGTCCAGGGTTCGATTCCCACCCGAGATCTGTTGTGCATGGAGTTTGCATGTTCTTCCCATATTGGGTGGGTTTCCTCCGGGTGCTCTGGATTCCTCCCACAGACTAAAGACATGCAGATTACCCAAATTGCCTGTCGTGTGTGAATGAACATGTGAGTGTGTGGATATGTGTGTGTGCCCTGCGATGGATTGGCACCCTGTCCAGAGTGTACCCTGCCTTATGCCCGAAGTCTCCTGGGATAGGCTTCAGGCTCCTCTTGACTCTGTATACAGATTAAAGCGGGGTAGACAATGAGTAAATGAGTGTTGCATTGAACACACCAGAGTCTAATACTGATATATTACATGCAGAGATATAATAGAGAGACGTCTGAATTTCAAAAGACGGGGAAATTTTGCATCAAACGAACTAACAGACCGATTTACTGTGGCGGCAAAAGCTTTGAGGAAACCCAAATGACCTAAGCTGATTTTAGTAAAGAGTCCAAGGCTGAAAATATATTCTTTGATCACATTTCTTTAATGATTCATTAAAATATACTGTACGAGTGGAATATATGACCAGACTCTAGCAGTGAAGAATCCACAGCTGTATTTAATAATCCTCTGGAGTGCAAAGTGTTCATTAAGAAATGCATCATACCAGTGTTGTTCCACATCCCAACCTCAGGTTAGTCTTTTTACATCTTTTTCTCATCACTTATACCACACCATGAAATCTATTTACCAAGAGGAATAGTTAGTGTATTAAATTGATATAGTTCTGTGGAGAGTAATAATAATGCTGAAGCACGATAGGAATATTAAATGCAGACCCTTTCATAAGGGATAAACGTCTAGCAGTGGATCTATGCGCTCAGAATTACAGATGCTTAAAGAGTTGTACTTTTAAGGTCCAAATAGAGTACATTCAGTTATTAAGTGGTTTGCATACTGAAGAGGGCTCCTTTATGGTGCACCACCAGAATGGAGTCCAGTTGATCATCAGTTCTTGAATGCACTCTTTCCAAACCGATGCACTGGGATGGATGGACCAACACAAACTTGGCCAACACGTTCACCACTCATGACCCCTTTTACTTTTTGTTTATGGAAGCTATACCAAAGGCAAAGTGACCTGTTCACCAGCTGGAACTTGGAATGCAGGGATAATGGATGCTTTAGCGATGGTGAATAATGAGAATGAAGCACAGAATGTTAAATTTCTTAAACGTCAAACGTAAGCATACGCTTATATATAGCCTAGGTGTTCGATAAGATATGTTTGAAATAAGGAAAAGACTTCATGCTCACACTGTATTGTTTCCTTCTTCCTGTTTAGTGTTTTTCCTTGTTTCATTAGTGAGACACAACTGGTTGAAGAGTATTCCTATAAGAGTGGTACTGATGATATTAAGTTAATGGGTAGAAAAAGCAGTTAAAGTAAGCCTTGCTCATCGTTAAATCATGTTCTGCAATGCTGTTGGAGATACACACACCCTTTTGCAAGTCTCTTATGTAAGTTTCTCACAGTGTACCTTACACTTCCTGCCATCCACCGTCTCTTCGTCGTACTCCTCGCCGATGTGGAAGTTGATCTCCGTGGTACGCACCGAAGTGGAGGTCTTGATGTAGAACTGCTCTCCATCCTGCCGGATCTCCACATGAGGCTTGGCAGCAGCCGCCCCAGCCACCTTCCTCAGCATGGCGTTCACGCCTGACAGGGCACAGCATGAGGGTCAGAACAAGCTCCTCTGCCCAGAGAACTCACCCGACCCCAACCCCACCCTTGACTATGACCAATGGAGAGCAGTTGCACCAAAAGAAAACAAAAAAAGAAAGACATAATGTCAATCAAATTCCCAAAAGCGTCATGCCGGGGGCATTCACTTACAGTATGAGACTTTCTGTAGTAAGAATGTGATGTTGCAATGTTTAGGCAGAATGTGAGAGAGCTGGTAGGATTGTCTCACAGCATGGATGTTTTCACAGAAAACTATTTTCAAGTTTTTAAGCTCTGTTTTGCTTTTCTTTCTTTTTTTTTTTTTTTGCTGCTTCATTCTGCACCAGTGGACCCTAGTGGGAAATGTGTATTTTGTATGTAGCCGATCCCACCCACAGCTCCATAAACTCTGCCTCGACTGCCAGTGAGACACGATCGGATAAGATTTGGCTTTTAATGAATCTGGATTTCTGTGGTCTGGTTTTAAATGCCATAGATTATAATGAACTCATTTGAACTAAAAACCTGGGTATGGTATTAACCTAAAGTTTTATTTCTGTGTTTATGCAGTTTTTCAGGATTCATAGTGTGGAGATCTGCATTAATCACAGTCGAATGCAAATGTTAACTTTGAATAAGTAAAATGTAATGCATTTCTTAGCCAGATGAGAAACCGGCATGACATTTACATTTTTCTAAAACATTTTCCTTTATAAACAAAAAGCTGTACTTGTACTTGTAAATATTGATATGAAATCATCATCATCATTATCAATAATTATCAATATTCAATCAATAATCCTTGGTATCCTGGCAAGTGTGCATAATATGAGGAGCTTTCAAGTCAAACTGGAATTTTCTCATGAATGAAGACGTAAAACTGATTAATATCTACAGAAGCCTTCCGAGACAGTACAGTGATGAGACTCTTAACATTTGAATGGGGCAGAGGTTTTAAAAAAGGCCGTACATCCATGAATGACGATCCCGGCTGAGGTGGGTTAGAACCCACTGCAGTCGTTCCTGTGGGCTGAGTGGAACGCCTAAATGGCTAAACCTTGAAAATCAACAGATAATTTGTTGGCAACTTGCAGAAGAGACACATCTCTTTGTGGAAACTGTAACACACAATCATCTACCAACACCAGATGCACATTGCAGGAACTCAGCTGGAAGTTCTTGCCACATATCCCTGTACAGATCCCTGATCTCGCTCCAAGCCATTTCCCCATGTTTGTGCCATTAAAGAAGTTCCTGGAAGGCCAGCATTTGAAATGTGAAGCAGGCAGCCTGATAATGGCTCTGGCATACTGAGAAAACTTTTCATATGCTACATTAATGTAGCAGGGGATTATACAGAGACATAAAGGGAGTTTAACTGTATTACTGTATTCTGTTATTCAGCAGAATCAAAATCTCCGGTCTGACTTGAAAGCCTCTTTGACATATATAAAGTTAATTCTACTATATAAATTATGTAAATGTATATACTGTAAATATACATGATATTTATATTACAAGATTTCTTTAAATATTTTGTACGTATTTACGTTCTATATTTATTTTTAAATATTCTTTTTTGCTAGACTTGTACTGAAGACAAACTGCATCATATATTTTCAGAATAGATTTTGATGCCAAAGCTGACAAAAAATACTTCTAAACAAAAAAAATATTTTTGTTAAAAGGACCAAAGGACCAGTTAAATCGTGTTATTAACAGCATTGATATAGATCAAATAACGTTGATGCTATGATATTCTTTATATTCTAAAGGGTTCTAAAGCAAATATAGCATTAATAAACCTAATTCTAAATAGTTCTTTTCAGTCTTTAAATCGTGTAGCTAGAAAGATACAAAATGACCTTGATGTATAATCTTATGACCTTATTAACAAATACCTATTCAAGATATTTTCACTTGTTGTCATGTACAGTAAGAGTCAAACGTTTAAACACAATTTTGGATTTATTTTCTACATTCTAGAACAATACTGGATTTTTTTTCAAAACTTTGAAATAACACACATGGCATTAGGCTGTTCTGGAATAGTTCTTGCAAGAACAGTATTGTCAAGTGTGTTTACAAAACCCATCAAGCACCATGATGAAATGCAGAAGTTCATTTAGAGTTACCAGCCTCAAAAATCACCAATTAACAAACAGCACCTCAGATTAGAGCCGTTATGAAGACCGTAGGGCGATGAGGGCGATGATCAGCGTGAGCAGCTGTGTGTGTGCACTAGACAATAACGACGAGGGTCTTTTAGAACACGACATTTCAGACGCAGCAAGTCAGTGAATTTCATGTTGTAGTTGACATGGATGCTGCCTCTCTGAGCCATGAGGTAATACCAAAGCTATATATGAGCCTTAATCCCATCTCTTGCAATCTGCCTCGTCAATATATGAACACTGCTGTGATGATGTTACCTGATGCTTATACACACACACACACACACACACACACACACACAAACCTGAAACATTGTGTTATAGTGCCCTGTTACAACATTCTGAGCACAATCTTTTGCAGATTTGAATCTGAGAAGTAATTTCATTTGCATTTCTGAAGGGCTAAGAGGAAAAACATCATGAAACATTTTTGTTCTGGTGACAATCTCACGCCCATCTTTCATTCGGAGATGCTCATAGTTGTGGTTTGTGAGTTGTTTAGTTTAGCAGGAGTAATAGTTACACAAGTCAGATTTGCACGCTAGACTAGACACTCGAGTGGGGTTCAGAGATGTAGAACTATAAGTTTTTAGGGAATATTCCAGAATGTCCTGATGTCTTAACTACAGTTGGTTAAACTGTTCAGATTTCAGTGTTGGTCCAGTGTTTGTACTTTTTTATTATAACACTAACATTTTAAGTTTCTTGGTTTTGTCAAACTTCCCTTACACAATACAGCCAGTAAATGATCTTAAATATTATTCCAACAGGTTGCACTTGTCTTTATTAAAGGACACCATTGTGCATTTTTAATGAAAGCATTTCTCAAAACAATTTGAGTGAAACTGTGTTTATTTTATTGTATTATTATTGTTATAATTTCCATCAAATTGTTATCTCACAGCTTAGTTTTCTTTGCCGTTCTAATCAAACGAGGGTGGGGAAGCTTCATTCCCCTGTAATCCTTTATCATATCCTTACTCATATAATAACTAAAGTCTTTCTCTTCATTTTTTCTCGTCGTTTATGTGGCTTGTGCCACACATGACTGTGCAACATGAAAATAATAACGCATCAGTATACACTAATGCATAAGAGCAAAAATCTATAGCAGAAAGCTGACTGACCCAGTTTCACACAGACTGTCTCGAGAGCTCTGATTACTCAGGGGACTGATCTGACAGAACTCTCCTGCAGAAACCTTAAGAATTTTTTTTTTAAACCAAGCAACAGAATTAGAGAGAATCATCAGAGCCCTGGGTCCATCCTGTTCTGATCTACTTTTAATGAAAACCATCACTAATTAGTCCACGATCTACTGCCTGCCCTTCTGCTGTATAAAAGCGACGCCTGTTCCGGCTGAAATCCATGCATCAGTCGCTTATCACACTAACTGATATCAAGATGCACACATCTGATTTTCCAGTAGAAATGTTTGATTTGTGTCAGTGTCATGATAAAAAATGCGAGAATTAGACAGAAGATGAATCCTACCCATGGCTTTGAGAAGTTCATCAAAATTCTCACTGCTCTTCATTTTCCAGGTGCCGGCAAAGTTGGGATGCATTTTCTTCAGGCAGGTTTTTTTTTTTTTTTCAGACAGAGAACCTCTTCTTTCTCCCTCTCTCTTATGCTCTCTCTCCTGCTTTTTTGCTCCTCTTGTCTCCCTCCTTTACTAGCTTCCTTCCCTGCCCCTCCTTTTTCTCTTTCTCCCTCTCCTGCTTCTACTGTCTTCTTTGCTCACTACAGTCACTCTTCTCTGTCCCTGTGTGTGTCTCTTTCTCTCTCTCTCTCTGTCTCTCTCTCTCTCTCTCTCACAACCAACACGGCTTAAGATGTAAATTCGCTGATTCGTCTGAGAGCAGAGAGCTGTCTGATGAGTGCATTTTAATGAGCCTGTTTCAGGATCTTTAGGCTGAGACGAACACAAAGGCATAAACAGAGAGGATTAAGAATCTCTATCTATACAAACAATCTAACTTTTCACAATAGACTACAATTACTAGAATAGCTTTCCATCCATGTTATCTATGCAAATTGTACGAAGATTAAAGCTTGTTTCTCAATGTGCCATATCACATCACCCTATTGTAGGTATTTTAACTAGAACGACATGATCTGTCATATGTCTAGAGTCACTTATCTAACATATGCCTTCTAAGCACTGAATATTATAGTCTTGAAAAAATGTCACATTAGTCCCAGACAGTAGCCCTACTGGGGAAACTAAATCAGAGCATGATCTAATAATATTGTCGCTTATTAGTGACAGAAATATCAGTATTGTGCTGAGCTGTGCTGGGGGCGATGTTCCTGTCACTTTCATGAGACAGAACGTCTGGAAATTACAAAGATTCATATAATGAATTACTTTCCTCTTATTATTATTATTATTATTATTATTATTATTAATAAAAATAGAAAATATCCTTATCCATTATTTCAATATCTAACATTAAAGCAGCAACACTGCATTTTCCCGGACCCCCACTCTGATATTTGACTGCTCTTAGCTTTGATTACATCACACAGTGTGGTGTGGAAAATGATTCCTCATGCTCCCAGAAGCACTCATTGACAGTTTGAGTCTTAAAATATGCCTTTGCCATCAGGGAAGATGTGATAACCTGGTCATTCAGTACATTCAGGGCATCAGCTGACTTCATTTTATTGCCACATAACATTGCTGAGTCTAGACCTGACCAACTGAAGCAACCCCAGATCATAACACTGACTCCTGAGGCTGGTCCAGTGGCCAGCAGGCATGATGGGTGCATTGCTTCATGTGCTTCCCTCCTTACCATGAATCACCCATCGCACTGGAACAGAGTCAATGTGAACTCATCAGATCACATGACCTTCTTTCATTGCTCCAAAGTCTAATCTTTATGCAAATCCTGTGAATCCCAATCCTCAAAGTGTTCTCCTTTCCTTTGTGTGTGTAGGGGATTATTTTTTAAAATTCATATAACATAAGACTTTTTAAACTATTTCTCATCATTTTTTTTCAAAACTCATTTTAAAACCTCATTATATTATTGCACATAATTTTGCCTCCATCTGGAAACAATTGGCTATTTTTAGCTTGATTCTAAAAAAAAAAAAAAGAAAACTCTAAAATGGATTAATAATCTTAGATCTGGTTTATTGTAACTTTCCCATAAGGAAGGCTCAATATACAGTGGTGTGAAAAACTATTTGCCCCCTTCCTGATTTCTTATTCTTTTGCATGTTTGTCACACAAAATGTT
>JAOVVA010000010.1:4075787-4099087 GCA_028565275.1 Leiocassis micropogon
TGCACTTCTTTGTATGTTTTTTTCCATCTCTAATCAACTTTTGAATCAAAGTACGCTGTTGTTCTGAACAATGTCTGAAACGACCAGTTTTACTCTGATTTTCAGAGGGAAATGCACAGGACAACCTTGTGCATTTGACACGTGTTTTGCACAGAATAATTGACCTCTCTAATTGAACTCCACACTGCTATTATTTTTAACATGCCCCATTTCAATGATTAAATTACACAGAATCGGGTGCATCCAATCATGACTGTTGGGTCTATTGGTTTTCTATTACTCCACTACACCGACAAGTAAAATATTTATCATGAAGAAATATAATTTCTCCCAAAAACAATTATTGATCTGGTTACTGATGTTGGACTGCTATTATTTTAAACACAACTGTACCAGCAGGTCCTCATCTGTATGGCTAAAAAATACAAAATTAACTGGTCTGGACTGGACTGGACTGGACTTCTTTTTGGAGTCGTCTAGTCAAAGTTCAGACTTAAATCTGATTGAGATCCTTTCATGTCATGCTCAAGAACCCTCCAATTTGGCTGAATTAAATAAATTCTACAAAGAAGAGTGGGCCAGAATTCCTCCACAGCAATGTGAAAGACTCATTGCTAGTTATCGCAAATACTTTATTGCACTTGTTGTGCCAAGGGTAGCACAATCAGTTATTAGGTTTAGTGAGCAATCACTTTTTCACATAGGGCCAGGGAGGTTTGAAGAGCTTTTTATTTTTTTTAAATTTTTTTTAAAGAAATGAAATCATCATTTAAAAACTGCACTTTTGTATTTACTTGGGTTATCTTTGTGTAATAGATGTTTTTTTTTTATGATCTCAATCATTTAAGTGTGATAACAAACAAATCCGGCAAATGTCCAGTCATATATTAGGGGCAGTTTGGGCTAAAACACATCTAACACATTTGTAATACACCAGTCAGGCTAGAACATGTCATTATTAACGACTGTGGGAGGAAACCAGTGGACCAGCAGGAAACCCATCAGGCACAAGGGAGAGAAACTACACACACACACACACACACACAGACCACAGATGAGATTCAAACCTCCAACCCTGGAAATGCCAGGTGCCCACTGGAGAATTTATTCATTCATTTATATGAATGGTTGAATTCATTTGTATAATTTTAACATTTACTCAGAGTAACTGTGACAGTGCAGAGGAACAAAACAGCACCTGCTTAAATATTATTTATTTTATGAACGTTATACAATTAAAATTATCTTAAATAATATATTTTTTAATACTTTTTTAATTTTTATGAAACATCATTAATACTTCTTGGATGACTGGTAGCATTTATTTATTTTTTTAAATGTATTGTTTTGTTATATATTTCATTCTGTTGCTAATCCCGGAAGTAGTGCACCATGCCAATATTTCTCCCCTTACCCATAATGCATTGCGGGCAGCTATCATGGCGGCTCACTGATGAGGAGAAGCGGTAAGCATCTTTTCAGAAATGCGGTTTTGTTTGATTTGTTCTGCTCTATTTTAATTCGAGGTCGCTTTATGTACACGAAACTCTTTCTCGCGAGCTAGAAACTGAAAGTTGTGTTAATATTGGGGCGGATTTGCTGCTGTTTTATTAACTGTTGATAAAAGCGAGTTCAGTGTGAACTAGCAGCTAAAAGCTGAGAGAGCGCTGAAGTGTACAAAGCGTTAATTATGCCCGTGTATACTGAGTGTACGGCGTAGTTATAAGCCTGTGTCGTGTTAATTAAGAGTCTGAGCTTGATTTTGACTTGGGTTTGACTTGACTTGGCAGATATAAAGCATAGAAAACACCACTACTCGATCAGAAACTATGAGCACTCAGGTAAATAAGACTGGACTTCTCTTTAGCTGTGTTATTGCAATAACTGTACTTCATATAAGTCATATAGTTGGTCTAGAGATGACTGTGAATCTGATTTGCTGTTGCTTGTCTGTATTTCCTCCCATACAGTACAGCATACTGTTCAAGCAGGAGCATGGTGAGTGTTTCCTTTATATTTTTTCCCTTTCCATCCTGAACCCCATTACATATATGAGGTGCCTTCCAGTCAGAGCAGGACGTGTGATGAAATGTCTCGTGAATTAAGGCGCAAAACTGATAGACATTTACAGAAGACTTCAAGTACACAGTGCGGTGGTGAGACTCTTAGCCGCAGTAAAAGATTTGAGTGGTGCGTACATTTTTAAAGAAGGCTGTATGTCCGTGAATTACCATCCTGGGCAAGGTGGCTCAGTGCCCACTGTAGTTGCCAGCGAGTGGAACGCCTGATCCTTGAAAATATACCGATAATTTGTCGCCAGCTTGCAGAAGAGATTCATCTGTCTTTGGGAACTGTACACACAACAATTCACGAACACCAGAATCAGAAAGAGTTTTATTGCCAAGTATGCTTGCACGTACAAGGAATTTGTTTTAGTGACAGAGCTTCCAGAACAAAACAAATGACAAGACAAAACAGCACGACACACACAAAAAAAAAAACGGCTTGCACAGCTTGCACATTACAGGAACTCAGCATGTAGTTGTTGCCACATTCTTGCATACAGTCCAGACCTTGCTTCAACCATTTCCACATGTTTGGGCCATTAAAGGAGTTCCTGGGAGGCCAGAATTTCATACATGAAGCAGGCAGTCTGATACTGGCTCTAGCGTTTCTGCTCCAACATTCAATCAAGCACATATGAAACGCCGGAATAAGTATGTCAGTGTTGCAGGGGATTGTATAGAGAAATAAAGGTAGTTTTACTCTCATAATTATATTGTTATTCTGTACAATCAAAAGTCCTTGTATCCAAATTTAAATATTTGTGATGTGGCCAGTCCTGTAAATTTGTTAAATTAAAAGTTGGTTGTAATGCTGATGTCTTAGTTAGACATTCTGGTTCAAGTGAACTTGAGTGGTTCAGACTTTTTTTTTTTTTCCCCCCCATTCGACTAGTAGTGGTATGATCGTCATGTATAACCAAAAATCTCAAACATCAGCTGTAAAAGAATATCACCTCCACCTTCTTCACTGCTACTCTCATAGACCAATACTGTTAAGAATAGTATTGCAGACATTTTTCTTCTTTTAATTAAGTAATTAATTAATTTCCTTTTTTTTTTATTTTTTATTTTTTACTTCCACTGAAGCTCCAGCGGTTTCCTCATCTGCCTTATTGAATATTACTTTCCAAACAAAATAATTTGAACAGCTGTCTGACAATTCATGAGATAATTGTAAGATAATAACACACGGTAGCTTAGCAGTTAATACATTTAATTAACAATTAAACAATACCGTTTGAACATGCACCACGATGGAATTGTAACCGTCTATGTACCTCTCGCAAAAAAACTGCGTGAGATTCGGCTCGGCTAGTTAACGATCTGTGATGGCGTTTAAGTGTCCTAGCATGAAAGCTGAAGCTTTCTGAGCTGAATATACTAAGGAATTAAAGAACTAATGCTTTCCTTTTTTTTAAATGGATCAATATTAAGATACATACTGATTATAAATATCTGTCTGCATGTCATTGAAGTGGAATTTTACCATATGTATTTGTTTTGAAGTAGTCCCTGAGCTCCTCTGACTGTCTGTGTGTCTGTAGCCCATGACGATGCCATATGGACGGCAGCATGGGGGAGAAGTGAGAAGGACGGATCAGAAACGATCATCACTGGCTCTCTGGATGACATGGTGAAAGTGTGGAAATGGTAATCGTCCTGTGTTTTCCCTGACCACTAACTGAACAAAAGTGCTGTACTCATTGGGGAACCAAGATCATGCTGTAAAACATTGATAATATGTTAGACTTTATCACTTCCTCCAGACACACTATGAACATGCACTAGATCATTACATGCATCATCATGCAGCATAGTGCATTCTGAGAAAATCCTCATCATACACACACACATGGTTCTGAACTCTACTGCATGCATTTAAGCAAATGCTGGAATAAAGCAGTAGTAGTAGCTAATACACTGTATTAGCGATTAGGGTGTGGAGTTATACATACACCAGAGCACCAGAACTGCTGGCATTCTTTACACAAAACACGCCAAGCACTGTTTGAACCTACATGGAAGTATACTGTGTTTCCCCATAACTGACCATGAGCTTGTGAGGATGTTTAGAAAAGCTAAAAATCAAAGTTGCATGTTTTCAGATGTCTGCTCACCAAATCCACACGTAGACACATCTGTGCCATCAAACTATTGGGAAACATTGCCAGAAGAAAGCCTTTTCCTGGAAGCTACTGAAACTTTGAGGTCTCTGGCTACAAAACACTCAAGATGTTTAATGGCTTGGTGGAAAGAGGAGGATGCTAATCCTGAAAATAAATAAATCTAGTCTGTTAAGTATGATTGAGGACCTGTGAAGTTTTAAGGCTTTTTATTTCCCCCCCATTAAAAGACCCTGGGAACCATGGTAAGGTGTGATGCATGAACTCTATCAAGTATCAGGAGATTTTAAATCTGTTTGGCTCTGCCTAGATCTGATGACTTGGTCAAAGTTGGATCTACCAGCAGGACAGTGATCCAAAACATGCTTCCAAATCGTCCACTGACCGCAAAAACAAGTCGTGATATATGGCCTGTAAAGATGTTGTATTGATAAAGAATCTTCCATCATTCCATTCCAGGATCCATACGCGAATAATTACCAAGTGTCCAAAAGTGTTTCATTACCATTCTATCTCTTTCCTAAACACTTTGATGCCAGCACAGAAAATAAAAGTTTCTCAAAATATACAAACTCTGGAACCTTCTTCTAAAAAAAAATACTTTTGTACAAGGATAGATTTGTTCTTCATACTCCAAAATGTTAATTTTTTCCCCCTGCTCTGGATTCTTGACTGCCCTCTGCAGGTCAGATGAGAAGCTGGAGCTACAGTGGACTCTGGAAGGCCACCAGCTGGGTGTGGTGTCAGTGGACATCAGCCAGAATGGCGCCATCGCCGCCTCCAGCTCCCTGGATGCTCACATCCGTCTTTGGGACCTCGAGACTGGCAAACAGGTCAAATCCATGGATGCAGGACCAGGTGAGACGTTCAAGATGATTATGGTGACGTTTTCTTAGAGTCAGTTCCATTTCATGTGTCACAAGATATTTTACCTGGCCTGGCTCTTTGGCACCTTAATCTGAGAATGTAAGATGAACAGACGCAAAGACTACTTACTAATTCATTGCCACGATTACTCATGACATGGTTTGCATATCTTTATTGAGCAACATTTAGATGTCTAAAGATAATCATGACCTAAATTTTAATTATTAATGTATAGGTTCTTATTCAACTTCTTGTGGCAAGAGAATCACTTTCGTTTATGAAATATGGCTGATATTTCTTATTTTCCTTATTATGTATTTTTTAATAAACATGAGACTTTTTGCTCCTTCATTGTTGATTTTTAGTCGATGCCTGGAGTGTAGCATTTTCACCTGACTCGAAATACATTGCCACGGGCAGCCATCTTGGCAAGGTGAACATCTTTGGCGTTGAGAGTGGGAAGAAGGAATACTCCTTGGACACCAGAGGGAAATTTATTCTCAGCATCGCCTATGTAAGACTTGCCACCATTACACATGCAAATTTTATTTTATTTTTTTTTACAGGAGGGTATGCAATATTAACAAGTTGTTTAAAGTGCATCATGGGTGTTCAAGTCAAAGTGTTTTAATAAACTTTAATAAACATTTAATACAGTAATGAGGCCTGTTTATAACCTAATGTTTCACTCCAGACAGACTTAGCTAAAGCAAATATTTAGAGCAAAAGCCAGTGTAAAGCAGCAGCCTTAAAATAAAGCCTCTGACATTTGAGTGATCGCTCCATCTCCATCATGTTTTTCTGTCTTCTCCAAGAGTCCAGATGGAAAGTATTTAGCCAGCGGTGCCATTGATGGAATAATTAACATCTTTGACATTGCTACTGGGAAACTCCTCCACACGCTGGAAGGTAAAGTTACACCTCAAAATGGAGTACAGTGGGACTGATAATGAACAGACCAATGTTTAGATCATTTGTGAGGTTGCTGAGAATCAGTGGCCTACCAGATCTAGTTCCTCTGTGGTTTCTGTTATAATGACCTCTACTCTTCTCGGAAGACTTTAAACTAAGATTTTGGGGATGGTTATGGGGATTTGTGCTTATTCAGTTACAGGAGCTTTAGTGAGCTTCCTGTAAATTTCACACATCAGTTAGTGTGGGTGCAGGGAGGGAGTAATGATGAATATGTCTGTAAGGACCATCTTGGTTAAAAGGAAACTTTTTTGTTTTTTTGTGGCAAATGATGTGTGTTCTCTCTTCACAGGACACGCTATGCCCATCCGCTCTCTCACGTTCTCTCCTGACTCACAGCTCTTAGTCACAGCCTCAGATGATGGTTACATCAAGATTTATGATGTGTAAGTGAAGCTTCGGCACTACAAAACCCTTCGTTCCAAATGTGCTTGGGTTCATGTTCTGGGGTTTAATATTTTGGGGGAAAATATGTGTGTGCACATTTCAGAATATACATAGACAGAATATAATATGAGGGACATTTAAGTTAAACCGGGACTTTTAAATAGGCAGATTGACAGAACACAGTCAGGAGAGTAAAAACTCCTGTCGCCTACAGCCTTCTTTAAAACGTTTTCCCCGTTCAAATGTTTTACTGCGGCGAAGAGTCTCGTCACTCAAGCACACAAGCACGTGCAGTGCTTGAAGTCTCCTATAAATTTCAATTAGTTTTGTGCCTTCATTCACAAGAAATTGTCAAATCACAAGTCCCAGTTTGACTCGAACGCCCCTTGTATGATGTATCATTATGTAGAGTAAATTCTGAAATTCTCTGAACTGCTGCATATCGTGCCTTTGTGAAAGTTGTGAATCTAATTGAGGTGTGTGTGTGTACGCGCGCTACAGACAACATGCTAACCTGGCAGGCACTCTGAGCGGCCACGCATCTTGGGTCCTCAACGTTGCCTTTTCACCTGATAACACACACTTTGTTTCCAGGTAATGATCAAAATCCCTTTAGTTCATTATGTATTAAAACATAAAAGACTCCCATGTTTTGCAGTTTAATGAATCTTTTTGTCCTTGTTGTCTTCAGCTCGTCAGATAAGAGTGTGAAGGTGTGGGAGGCCAGCACCAGGGCGTGTGTGAACACTTTCTTTGACCATCAGGACCAGGTGCGTCTTATAGTCTCCTCTATGATCTTTCTGTAGACAGTGAAGAGGAGAAACACAGGTTTGATGGCTTTCTTCTATATAATTGGAGAGATTTATAATCAGCTAATGGCTGCTGACATGAGCAAATGACTGCCTGGCCTTTATGTTACATCACCACCACATGCATTTAAACCTGCTTATTATTATTTTGGATATTTCTCTAAGCCCATTGTCTATAATACAGTTCAGGTTTGATTACTGCACATGGTCTAATTGATCTATGTTAACCTAATCGTAGTCTAATGATTTGATTGAATATATTTCATCATCTTATGAAAGACACTAGATAGCAAGATAATGAATTATTATTATATGCACTTAAACAGTACACATGTGATCAGTCCCAAGATGTACACAGGACAGTCTTTGATTTCAGCAGGGTCAATATTAAATGTATCCATTTTAGATATTGTAAAAATGCAAATGTATCTGTTTAATAAAATGAAAAATAAATAATAATAATGATGCCAATGTGTGACATGGGTGTATTTGATAGAAAAAGCAACCGTATAGCTGGACGTCTTGTCCTTGTTCGTCACCGACAGTCATGGTTTTGTGCCTGTGTCTCTGAAAGTTGCTCTGCATGTCCTCATTTATTCAATGGATTTCATTTAATCAGTGTTTTAATTTATTTTTATTTATTACAGTACGTTAGTTCATTTTTCTTAAAACTCTTAAATTTGTTTTTAGGTATGGAGCGTGAAGTACAACAGCACTGGCTCCAAGATCATTTCCGCCGGAGACGACAGAGCCATCCATATATACGACTGTCCCATGTGAGGCTTTTTCATCATTCGCTTCACACCTGACAGGAAACTGCTCTATCTGAGATACATCATATGGAACTTTTACCAGAGCCGTGCTTTTTGTCCAAAAATATTCATACATATCATCTCTGCTGATTCACGCATTCCTCTAACAGCTTTGCCTTTGAGGTTTGATATTAAATAAACCGTTATAATCATCAGACACATGCACAGGTAAAACATAACCCTGAGATCTGCTGTTTCATCTTACATTATTTTCTCCTGAAACATTATCCACTTGTAAGAACAATAAAACATTTTATAAATAATATCATATGGTGTTTTTTTTCCTTGAGGAATGGACTGTTTGTAGTGTTCAATTATTTCTTCACACACAATATCAAGCTGTTCTCTCTAACACCCTCTGCCTAGCGTCACCACACATGCCATCTTGATTGCAGGATGAGTGTATGAGTGTGAGTCAGGGCTTGTACATGTGTTTAAATGCCCTTACTTCACATTACCTGCTTTTGCATTTTTTTTTTTAGGTATCTCATCAACAAGACGGTTGTGATAATCCATTGTTTAATGCGTCTCTCTCACACACAGGTTTAGACACTTAAACATTATACAATGAATCAAAAATTTTACCCACATCCACAACATATTTTTTCCCATATTTGTACAATACAAGGTGTGTTATGGGGGAAGAAAAGACAATGTGAGTAAAAGGGTGACCACGTCATAGCCATTTCTCGTTCACGTCACCGCGCCAGCCATCTGATTCAGATGACGACTAAAGTGATTTTAAAAAGAGTCACATTTCTTATAATTATATTCTGATATATTACACATCACTAAGATCCTTACATTACAAAAGAACATGTATAATTCACTATGAAATCGTATGCACACAAAGATGTACACACAACACGCTTGCAGTGTAAATACTGTAGAAAACATCAGTGTCGATTTTCTCTGACTGTTAAGGTTTTTTTTTTTTTTTTCAAGTAACTTCATTCAAGCTCAAATAGAGCATTATTCCAGGGATTATTTGCATTTTAAAATACAACTCTGATATCTGATAACGATTTGACATTTTGGCATCAAACTTAAAACATGAACATTCGTCCTAGTTCATGTAACGCTTTCCTGAAACCATATGTGACCAAATATAATGTACGTCCTCTACTGTCTGGTCCTCTTCCCAAATATCCTGCTTGTACTGGCTAACTTTCGGTTCAAATATCAAACAAGGCAAAGTTAAAAGGCAGCCCACACACATACTAGGTCAGCCTTGTGTGTATGTATCTGTATATGTCCCGGAGCCTGCTCGTCACCATTGTCTTGTGTGGACAAGCTCAGGTCGCAGGCTGAGCCTCTTCAGGGTCTCGTAACCGATGACGATGAGGATGGAGGTCGGCAGGGACGAGATGATGCGAGCGGAGAGACCCTTGGAGAAGCCCCACATGCCCTCCTCAGCAATGAGCTGCTTAAATGTTTCGATCACAGATGAACGGCCTTCCACCTTGTGGGACGAAAAAAAAACAATTTATTACCCAACTGGATAAAAGGTATTGATAGAATTGTGGGTTTTTGTGATTGGAAAAAAAGGAAGCAAGCCAGATATTTCTCTGAGCAATAAAATTCCCAAATCAAGATATAGACTTGAAAAAAAAAGGCTTTTTTGTTGCTGTTTCAGCGTATATGTAAATGAGCTACAGTTGAGCCCTGCCCCTCCAGAGAACAACAAAGCTGAGAAAGGGGAGGGGATCTTTTTAAATGAGGTCACAACAGCAGGGAAATCTAATTGGCCTGTTTAATCCCTTGTCAACAGAAAAAGGACAAAAAAATATTTTCTCCTCTCACCATCTGAATAACTTAAAATGAGTAAAAGGTGTATTTTGCATAATAGGTGTCCTTTAACATAGTGATGTAAGAGGTACATAATTACTGTAAGCTTTTTCTTTTTTTTTTCTGAAATCAATTTTATGGTCATACTTGAATATTGTTTGCTGGATTACAAAAGGTGGAAAAACATCTCAGGTGTGTGTAGACTTTTTATACCCACTTTATGATGAATTTGATTGGCATAATGACAAACTAAAATATAAACAATGAACAAATTAATGATGAGTGCAAACTGGTTTGTGTGACTATTTAAATGCAAGACATGTTGACGAAAACAGCCCAGTGGACTGATTACTGAGTTCTCGGGGGGCAAAGTGAAGCTGGACTCCAGCTCTGTGAAGTGAACTTTAAATGTAAGGCACGTACAGGCAACATGCTTCAGAAAGCTGGCTTTTATTACTGATTAGGGAAAGAAGGAAAGACGTAAACATGAAATGATTCATCATGAAAAGAGGGCACTCGTTCGGCTCCAGAAACATCTAAGAACTGAAACTTGCTCATGTTCCCTGTGGTTAAGAGAACAATGTGGCAGAGCTGCTTTTGTGCTGATATAAATAAAAACAGCTCATGTGACAGGCAGGCTTTAGCCAAAGCAACATCTTTACGAGTATTAGCTAATAATAGCTGACTACATTTAAAGCCAAAACTTTACATACGCGTAGGCTCAAGTTGTTTAAACCAGTATGTTATGACATCCGTCTTATTTCTAAGAGCATGAATTGTATCAGTTGCTATGTTCTAGATCAGATTAGATTTTCATTTGATCAAAAGTACATATAAACTTTGTTAGTGTTTGCTGATGCCTGTTAACTCCTTGAAAATTTGTAGACTCTGACTTCCACAACTTCTTAACACACTGCTGAAATGTTCGCCCAATTCTCTAAACATAACTGGTGTAACTCAGATTTGTGGGCCTTCTCGGTTTTTTCCAGTCTACTGCATGACTTTTCTCTGGGATTCAGGTCATGGCTTCCCTAATACATTCACGTTGTTGTCTTGAATAAAGCTGAATTGGTTAGGATCATTGTCCAGCTGGAAGACTCCCTCCTCATGATGCTGATTTTCTAAAGTGAAACGTCCAAACCCATAACGTGATGCTACCACCACCACCATGCTTCAGAGACGGGATGGTGTTCTTTGGATTAAAAGCCTCATCCTGGTGATCATTAGAGCTGTAAATCATAAGTATACTGACGATTTTCAATTAGATTCACTAGCACTAAAAGTTTGTCTGATTTGTCCTAAGCAGCTATATTTCTTACAGGTTTTGAAGGATTAAAAACTAATAAACATTGCAATTCTGTGTAACTTGTTGATTGTTTAAATGTCATGTCTTGTAAAACATGTCGATTTTCTGCTTTACAGTCCAGTGGTATTGTACCAACTGCCCATGAACTCAAAAGTAGAAGAAGCGATACTCTCGCAATGCATGAGTATTTTGCAAAAGACAGAAGTGTTTTCTATTTACTGGTAAAGTTGTAGTATGTTTTTTAAGGAATTCATCGATCAAACCAGTTCCTTCGGGGTTCAGTTGAATCTTTCAGACAAGTTTATGATGGTCATTGATTTCTGACAATGAATGTTGGCTTTGTGTGGTTCCAATGGATTTTAGATTTACATATAATTATCTGAACAAATGCTCATGGGTCTAAGTGATGTTATGTGTGACTTGAGTTGAGCAGAAGGGGCTGTTTCAAATAAAGCCTCCCTGAGAGTCACGTGACCAATCACAAACAAGGCCACGCTTTTGCCAAAATCACGTGATTGATTAATTGGGCATCTTATTTTTACATAATTATTTTGGAATGGAGCCACCAAGAAAGAAAATGACCTACTTGGGAACATTTTGAAGTAATTACTCCCAAAAATGTAACTGCTGTAATATATTGCTAGAATATGTTCAGTGGCTTTTTTTCTCTTTTCTTTCCCATTTCAATTGTGCCACTTGCAAAGTCGGGGTCAATTTGCTACACATAATTTGTCCACTAGAGGTCAGTACAACAAGCTCTTCAATGAAGCTTCATGAAATGGTTATGGTTAAACTGTTGGCTGGGAAGCCTGGCACACCAAATGAGTGTTAATCTCCCTTTCACTACTTCTAAGATGGAACTGAACTTGTGGAGGTCCACAGTTTTGTTTCCGAGGTCTTGAGTTGAGTTGCTTGGATCTTTACAAGGACACAAAGGACCCTGGCTTAAATACGGGCGCAGGTATACTACACAAGTGTCAAAAGTTTGTACACACCTTATAATTCCATGGTCTTTCCTCTCTACATTATAAAACAATTCTAAAGGCATCCACATTTTGGTTTCTTAGGCTGGTAACTCTAAATGAACTTCTCCTCTGCAGCAGAGGTAAGTTTTGGTCTTGCTTTCCTGGGAAGGTCTTTGTGAGAGCCAGTTTCATTATGGTGCTTGATGGCTTTTGCAAATGCGCTTGACAATACTGTTCTTGCAAGAACTATTCCAGAAAGGCTGATCTCTGTGTCTTAAAGTAACAACTGACTGTTGGTGCTTAGTTACCTAATGCCATATGTGTTATTTCATAGTTCTGAATAAATATATTTGTCCTCCCTGTCAGGAGAATCTAAATGTCACTACATTAGGTTTCTGGAATCTTCCAGACTGTGTGCTGCAACAAAAATACTGTTATTTTAGTAACATTGTAATCCTGGAATTAATTCTTCACCTCTTCACCTTGTGACTTTGTCCTCCCTGTTAGTTTTTCTCCTTTCCCCCAGGATTTCATTTTTTTAACTGGCTTTTTCCAAAGTGCACCCTAATACAAAAGCAACCTCTATCACCTCTCTAACCATCTCTAGGTTATAAAACAGTGGTTTTATAACCAGTGTGTTTACCTGCACTCTGGCTCTCACGACATCCATGGGGTTGGTGAGAGTGGAGGCGGTGGCAGCAGCCATAGGCCCGGCCACGGCCTGCAGGAGAAGGTGAGGGCAGTCGGACGGCGCCAGTCGGGACAACTGTTCTGTTTCGGCACACAATACACAGAGTGTTAGTCCTCCTGAAACCTAAACCAGGGGTAGCAACATGTTAAATTGTGATAGCTAATTAATTGTTTTCTATACAAGATCTGTACTAACAAAATAATAAGAGCACGATTTAATGTAAAGCACGACTTAACGACATGCTAAAAGATATGAATTCCTCTTATATGCTCTGGATTTGTGTTCAGGGTCCTACAGATCTGTTCGGTGCCTTGGGTTTAAAAGGCTATTCAGAATTCCTTTAGTAGCTGGAAGTACTAACAAAAGTCTTACAGAACATTCTCTAGATACTCTAGCTCCACCGTGACCCTGGCCAGGATAAAGCAGCTAGATGATAAATGAATAAATGATGATCCTGTTTGGCTTAAAACAGCGTATAATCTTCATAATCTGATGTTTTTGGTTGCTGATCAGGTTCATAATTCTCCTCCTCAGCAGTTAAAACCCAAAACACATCAGACCAGAACAAATTCATCATGAGGCTAAACTGTGTGACGGTGATTTCTGTTATGGTTTGGTAGTTTTCACGTGTGAATCCTGCTCTGCATCCTGCTGTAGCTCAGCACATCATGGTGCAACATGTGTGCTTGAGGTTATCCTACTCCACTTTGGAGTTCAACACAAATATGTCATCTTTGTACTAAATAACTGTTTAACAATATGCTGTGTTATGGTTGAGAATGTGAAAGACCCGTACAATGGCAAGGTTAAGTACGTTAAAAGACAGTTAGAAGTAAGAGCACCTGCATAAAAGTGATAAAAAGGCCACCAGACTGCGCTGTTAGGGATGTAGGTGAGAAGCGACGCCACATAGCCGCGGTAAAACCCCCGAAAACCATCCGCAGCAAAAATCTGCACCGTAATGTCTCGAGTCTGCCCAAAAGTCACTTTGTGCTTAGATGTGGCGACGGCCATCTTGGGCTTGAGCTTAAAGCGTGTGAGATGTTCCCCCGGACCTTGCATCATGAGCTGTTGAGAGACCACGTCGATGGGTACAGTGATGCTCTGGGCCACCAGCGAGGCACAGCCACCGGCCACCAGGGACTTCAGGGTGTTGTTAGAGGAGTACTGCGAGACGTACTTCCTGACCAGCTCGTAGGTGGTGATGTAGGCTTGACCCGAGATCAGCGTGAAGGTGTTGACCATGAAGCCCCGGTATAAACCCTGAACACCTTCAGCTTTAAGGATCTTACAGAAGGCGTCAAAAGTGCCATTGTAAAGCGACTTCCCTTTCTGGACCTGCAACCGAGTTCGGATCAGGGTGAAGGGGTAGACGGTGGCGCGTGTGGTTAAGGTCATGAACACACCGAGGGAGTAGAACTTCCTCTTGTCCAAGTCTTCCCATTCTATGATCCGGATGTTGCGTTTCTGCATAGTTCCAGCTGATGGCAACCTTCATCCGACAGGCCCTGCGCCGCGCCGCACCGCACCCGCCCATCAACCTACAGAGAGACAGAAAAGAGAACAGTTCATAATGAAGCACTTCAAGAGTCATGCCTTAGAAGATTTCTTTTCAGAAAGGACTCATTAAAGACAACTTCAGCACAACTTCAGCTTATAGGCTCTCAGTGCTTGATCAAAGGTTGAAATGATGTTTGCCCACAAGACTGATGTAATCAGTGTGAGGTGATCAAAGGCCAATGCAACTAACTAACAGATACATTGTATGGCCAAAGGTTTTTCAACACTCAACCATCACACCCATATGTGGGCCTTCATCAAACTCTTCACATACAGTTGCTTCCGAGCTTATGATCACAAATTCCCCACAAGCCACATGCCAAAATGTAGTACATGTGGAGGTTGTGATAACAGCCAAGGCAGATTAAAACCAAAATGAGATGTTCAACAAGCACAGAAGGGTGATCACATGTCTACATACTCCTGACCATATATTGTATCTGCTAATATCTTTAACACAAAAAACAAGAAAAGATTTGTTTTCCTTACAATAAAAAAAAAACAAAACATAAATGTTGTATGTTGCTGAACCTAGACCTGAGCAACAGAAGCAACAGAACCCCAGATTATAACACTGCCTCCACAGGCTGTACAGTAGGCAATAGGCATGATGGGTGCATCACTTACTCCACCTTTCTTTTTACCCCTGATGTACCCATCACTCTGGAACAGGGTAAATCTGGACTCATCAGACCACATGACCTTTTTACAATTCGCTACAGTCTATTATTTATCCTCCATAGCAAATTGAGCCCTTTTTTTATTATTAGCCTTACTGATAAGTGGTTGCCCTAAGACTACACAGCTGTTTAGTCCCAGTTCCTTGAGTCTCTCTTCACTATGTAACATCGCTGTGAATCCTACTGTTGCTTTTTTTAAAAAAAAAAAATTAAACAATTTAATTTCACTAAGCGTTTAAGTGATCTCCAATCACGCTCATTCAGGACGTTTTTCCGACCACATTTCTTCCTTGAAGTTGTTGGTTCAACACTATCCTTTCAGGTTTTATTAATGCTTAACCTTAACATTAACGCTTAATGATTACTAAAATTTTAGTAGTTTCAGCAATCTCCTTAATTATTTTCTCCACCATTGTTATGGATATCAAAAACAGAATATGTCTTCTAACATGGTTGTTTAAGAAATAAGCTTCTCACTGCATCAGTTGGGGCTTTAACCATATTAAATTATTGCAGTAATCATCCAATGGAAGGCTCTTCTTACCTATTCGCTTGGTTAAATCCAGGTGGTGATATTTCCAACCTGGGCAGTGTACAGCATGGTTGCAAAAATGTTCGTAATAATTCACTGATAAAGATGAAACATGATGTAATACCGCATGATATACACCACATAGACACTACACTACAACAGATAATGAAGCATGGGATATGGACAGTGTGACCTCCCCCATGATGCACCGCTCCAACACCTCCTTCTATTATCTTCACCTTTTTATACTGTGACAATCTTATAATATTTATATCCAAAGGTCATACTTGCTGTTAAAATACTCCAAATGAGAGCAAACATAAGGTCAATTTCATAAAAGGAAATCCAGCTGTGTCTTCCTCATGACAGCCGACATGACCTCTCTCTCTCTCTCTCTCTCTCTCTTTAAAACAACATCAACTTACCAGTTTAGCTTGCCATCATTTCCGCCTCAACTAACAACTGCATTCCATCCTCATATCATAATAATAAAACAAATAAATAAAAACGTGTAGTCTTAATTAAAACTAGAGCTCTTTTCGAAACGATACCGACGACTCCATATTTCATTTATTAAAAAAATACATTAAAAAAACAGAGGCATGCTACGGTTAAAGCCTTCATAAGCGCAGCTCTTTCCTTCTTTTTACTTCCGTCGCGCGTCGCTACGTCACCGCGTGAAGGACAAGAAGGAGGGGCGTGCCTCGTTTGACAGTTGCCTTCACTCGTGATTGGCTGGCTGTGGGAGTGGGCGTTTCCTTGCGTTCTCGCTTAGTGGAATCGTGTTCATTTCAGAAGTCATCATGGCGCTCACTTCCTCCCAGCAAGGTAAGAAGCTGTGCTATGAATTTCGAGCAATTTGTCATATTTCTTAGTTTTCGGTCGTTCAATAAAATAAAATACAATAATAATCCGAGCACTTGTATCCAAATGAAGCGGTTGCGATGTATGTTTTAACACTGGGTGGATGTTCGGGTGCTTTTTTTTTTGTTGTTTGTAAGCTAGGTGGCTAGCTAGCCTGTAGCTCTGTGTGTGTGTGTGTGTGTGTGTGTGTGTGTGTGTGGAGCCGGTGAGCAGAGCTGAGCACAAATAAAGCACAAATAAGAAAATAAAGACATGTCGAAAATAATGCACTGATAGAATGTATTAGACACCTTTCACGCCCTAATTGTGTGTGTGTGTGTGTGTGTGTGTGTGTGTGTGTTGTGGTCATAAGGCTTTAAAGTCACGCAGTTCCGTAATCTGTAGCAGACCATTTGGGAAAGGAGTGATGCAGTTTGCAGAGATAAGAAAGAAAGACACAGTTCCCTCCCTCTCTCCTGTACTGGAGTCAAGTGTTAAAGGCTGGGGTGTGTATGTATGTGTGTGTGTGTGTGTGGAAGGGGTTAATTTTGGTTAGTGTTTCTCTAGAGAATATAGTATTGTGTGTTTGTGTTAACAGAAGAGGATTTTCTTGTCCTTTTCCTTTCTATGGGACACATACTCCACCGAGTGTGTTTCTTGTCATGTCTTGACTTTAATGATGTCATCAGAGGTAGAAACTTCTAGCAGGACGGGGAACACTTCAAAAACAAAACAAAGAGCATGGAGTAAACAGTCGATTCTTAGTGAATGATTAACTCGGAAAACAGATCTCGCCTGTCACCGATCATCTGCGTGAATCCTCACTCTGAGCTGGAAAGAAATCAAATAGCAAAACTAAGAATGGCTCATTCAGGCCATTCTGTGTTACAAGCATTTCGTTCCACTTAAAGCATGTGTTATCAAAAATAATATGCTAGATGGCAAAACTGAACCCTAACATTGTTTTTTTTTTTTTTACTTTGAAAGACGGTTGTTATAATAATCTGGCTTTGCCTGAATGGTTCTTTAAAAGCTTGAGTGACATTTACGTACACAAGACTTATCTTTTGTTTGTTTTATATAAACCTCTGTATTGTTAAAGGTTTAATTATCACTGTCACTGAATGATCCACAAAGAAACTTCTGTAAATTACTATCAACATCATAATAACTGCCTCCGCTGCTGCTGCTTCTGCTGGTGGTGGTGCTGATGATGATGATGATGATGATTATGATTGTCAAGTTAAATCGCCCTAAATCCTGCTCCGAGCCCACACACGTCTTACAGCGGTGTAAAAAGGACGGAATTATTCTTGACTTAGGTTAATAGTGATGTGCTGAAGATGCAGCTGAAGCTGATCTGTTTCTAAAGAAGAACCACCATTTCCCCTTTAAGTTCCCAAGGACAACAGCCGAAGCATGGCATGGTGGCTTAGTGGTTAGCACTGTCACCTTGCCGCTCAAGGGTCTGGATTCGATTATGTGCATGTTCATCTCGTGCTTGGTGGTTTTTTTTTCCTCCCACTGTCCAAAAACACGTAGATTAGGCTAATTGGCATCACAAAATTGCCCGTAGTGTGTGAATAAGCATGTGAGTGTATGTATTTGTGTGTGCCCTGCGATGGATTGACACCCCATCTAGGGTGTACCCTGCCTCGTGTCCTATGTCTCCCGGGATACGCTCCAGCCCCCGCTGTGACCCTGTATACAGTATAAGGCGGTATAGACAATTAGTGAGCGAGTGACAAAAGCAGAGAAGTAGGATGCATTTAAACTGCACTTTTGCAGTCGAGTCAGTAATTGTGGTGTTTTTGCTGCTTTCTTTCAATTGTATACAAACAGATTTTCTTTATGTTTGACGTACGTGTGCAGAACTAGTGATGTGGGTCAGTAACAGTTCCATAATCGATCATCGGTTTGAGTAAATTTAAAGATGATGGAGTAATAGTTGATTTAACTGCCAGTATAGTATAATAAGTATAGTCCTAATTGATAGTTCAGGTTGTTTTTTTTGTTTTTTTTCACGTCTGTCAATTAAAATCAAATAACGGAGGTGCATATAAGTCTTGTTCATTATAATTTCTTCCTGGTCTCACACAGAGTGCCAGTACAATATAAGTAACGTTAATCATAGCCAAACCAAATCATAGAAAAACCTTTCATTTGTTTGTTGAATGACATCCCATCTTCAGTATTTCAATTGTCACACTAACTCCACCTTAAATCGTCACAACTCAAAACAGTGCTTGTTCTCTTAATGGAGTTAAGACGATTTAAGGATCAGAGGATCAGAAGTAAGTGGGGTTTGATTGACTACAGACTTATTTTTAAATAATGCATAGTTTATAGTTTTGATTCAATCAAATTCAAGTGTGTTTTCTTCTTTGGACTCGGAACTCTCTTTGGACACTTGCTGAAATTCAACTTTTTTTTTCCTTTGCAGATCATCCATTTGGCCATTTGATTGAGACTTTACCAATCAGGAACAATGACATTAGATTTTTCAATCCTCAGAAGCTTGGAGATCCCAAGTATGGTAAGTAAATAATAAAAAAAAAAAAAAACACAGAAAACCATCCATGATTAACCTTATGTTAGATCCAAGCTACATTTGGGTGAAGATGTGGTTATTGTTGTAATTTTACATTCTAATGTCAGTCATTTTAGCTGATTGAATAAACTAGATATAATGTTTTCAGCTGAAGAAGATTTCTAGAATAGGAATATAGTTTCAGGATTACTGGAATGCTTCAACAAAAAGAAATAAAGTTTAAATAAATAAATACAATAAATAAATAAAAGTCAATATTAACTTGAGTACAGCAACAGAAAAAAAAAAACTTACCTTGTTGACTCTATCTCGAGTTTTACCCAAGGTTTTTTTGGGTTGGGCTAGGTTGGGGGAGGCGGGCGGGTGGGGGGCATACACTTTCTCCTCTGTCAGTCAGTGACACTAACTAATCAGGAATGTGAAGGAGGGCGGATATCGCTTTCCTATTTTTTACTTTGTGGAGAGATGCATAAAGAAAACTTTGGTAAGAAAAGCACCTGATATATAAAATATGGTGGTGGATCATTGATTCTTAGGGTTTTTAAAAGATCCATAGCATCCTGAATTCCATGATTTACCAGGATATTTCAGCATAAAACCCGGTTTTCTTTGCCCAGACATTCAAACTTGTCCACAAGTTGAGCACAAAATCAGTGTTTCATTAAGGGATTTGAACATGTGGTCTGATCCAGGAAGTTCAAATGAATGATTGGACCATGCTTGAACTACAAGTGTTTCCAAACCTTATTAGACGTTACAGGAAGGAGCTGTTGTTCTCTCCACGGACACGACCACACCATGTGAATACTCGGGTCACAAGTTCACTGAAAGTGAAATCGAGGTCTTCAGGAATGTGAGCTGGATGGTGGACATGTCATGCTCAGGAATTATTAGGAATGAAATCCTGCATTTTTTAAAAACTTCTTTCTCTGCCTGTAAACAAATCCAGGAAAGAGGTGGTGGTTCTGCAAGACAATGCACTATGACAGTTCAAAGCCTAGAGTATGCTGGAATCAAATAGTTCAGAGGGGAGGGGAAAAGAAATCGGTACAAACTTAGAGCGTCCTCAAGATGGTGCCTAAAAATATGGAGAGCAGAAGAGCAGAAGAGAAAAAAAAAACAGAAGAGCTTCCTCCAAGACGGGTCAAAACTGCCGGTCACAGAGAAGCATAAATGCTTTCAGATGTTTTGCATAATGACTTTACATAAATGTTTTCTGTTTGTCATGCAAAAGCAGCAAAGACTCATAAGATTGTAAGATGGTAAAATTGTCATGTTGAAAGAGAGCCAATTCGTTCTCCCTGTGCTCCAGAGCGGCTGCCCTTCTGCATCCGTGTGCTGCTCGAATCCGCCGTCCGCAAATGCGATGGCTTCTACGTGAAACAGGAGGACGTGTACAGTATTCTTAACTGGGAAGAGAATCAGACTGTGGCTGAAATCCCATTCTCTCCAGCGCGAGTGTTGCTCCAGGACTTCACGTGAGTCAAGTGTAGTCTTGTACAAGACACTTTCCTTCTATGATGTTTATTTCATCAGTGTTTTGCGATGTTGTTGTTTGTCCCGGTCCGTTATAATTGATGTATCTGTGATATTTATATGTGATGTTGCTCGCAGAGGTATTCCAGCCATGGTGGACCTGGCAGCCATGAGGGACGCCATAGCCAAGAACGGCGTTGACCCCAACCTCATCAACCCCAAATGTCCCACAGACCTCATAGTAGATCACTCACTACAGATTGACTTCAGCAAGTGGTAAAGTCCATTAGTAGCTCAGATTACCACTTTTTTTTTTCTTTTCTGCATTTATCTATGCAGTCATTCAATTATTTTTTTTTTTTGGTTTCTTTACTCAGTGCTATTCAGAACGCTCCTAACCCTGGTGGAGGGGATGGACAGGGGCAAGGACCAGGACCTCGATCTGTTCCAGGTCGTCCGGCTCCACGTGGCCAGCACGGTCAGTGTGGAGGTCAGAGAGGAGTCTGCCCCAAGGGCTCCTGCTCCGACTTGCCTACTAGAGCCAACGCAGTACAAATCGAGAATACACCACTCCTGTGCCCTTTCCACCTAAAGCCCATCTCTGAGTAAGATGCACACCACAAATCCTATAAAATCTCTTTCTCTCTTATATTTGTGTGTGTAAATATAAAATGTGTGTATAAATACTTTCGCACTAAGTAAAAAAAAATCTTTAAAACACTATGTAAAAAGAAAGAATTGTGCATATTACAATTTAGAAGAGTAAAGAAATATAGTTGTTAACAATATGGCTCCTGTAACATTTTGTAATAATAATAAATTAAGTAGAAATCATTGTAATCAGGAATATGAGACTGTTTTCAGTATTTCTTTTATTTTTTTTGGCAATGTGTTGCACAATTTATTTGTTTGAAAATCTGTTTTATTCTGCATGATTACACACATGTTGCACACGTGCCTGTTCCATGGATCATGTTCTGTCCTTGCTTATTTTTTTCCTCCTCTCTTAGCCTTGGGCGTAAGCTATACGGTCCTCTTGTTCTTGTAGTGTAAAAAGCCACCTGTGTCCAATTAGTGTTTAGACTGTAGGACATCCAGGTCATCTTTTCTGCACGCGATGAACTGTAATCAGGCTCTTGGTCTGCTTGTTAAGTCCTCTTAACTTCTGGTGGAAGTGCTGTACTTCGATGAGGACTGTATAGATAGCGCCCAAGGCTAAGAGGGGAGGAAAACATGAGCAAGAACAGAATGTTATGACCTGAAGAACAGTTTATGTGTACATCATGAGTGGACTAAGGCACTTTGAGAAAGCATGACCTTTGAAATGCTGTGACGCTCGGCCAAGTTCCCACGTACACAAGCCTTAACCTCAAGGAAAAGTCAATAATAACGGGAATGCACATGTTCCAACATGACATAGTAATGGAGCATTTGAAATCGCTCCTGTTGCGTCTATTATTAAAAGTAAGCGCTGCTCATTTAACGTTTTTCAGCTCTCTACTACACACTGTGTAATGGAAGGAATTACAGAGTGCACACTTCCCAGTAATACAAACTGTGGACTAATGACTGTAATTTAGAGATAATGTGGTCCTGTGGAAATAGAATTGCTGATTGATGTTTACGAAGACAGGTTAAGGATTGCAACTTTGTTCCTGCATGTCCACAGGCCCGAGACGGCTCTCAAAAACCAGGAGATGGAGCTCATACGAAATAAAGAGAGACTGCAGTTCTTTAAGGTGAGTCCAGTTTGTACAGCTCAAAACGCTGAGAATTTGCCTTTCTCGCTGCAATAATCTAATCTGATCTGATGCTTTCTTATTTGATGTTTGTCCACAGTGGTGTTCGAGGGCATTTAAGAATGTGAGTGTGGTCCCTCCTGACATCGGTTCAGTTCATCAGGTTAATCTGGAGTACCTGGCTCGCGTGGTGCTAGAAAACGAGGGTTTCATTTACCCTGACAGTGTAGTGGGTACAGACTCCCACACTACAATGATCAACGGCCTCGGCATACTTGGTCGGGGTGAGTGGAAATTTTTTTTTGTTTTTTTTTTATGTATCTGATCTCGCCACGCCTCTGCAGTTGGCACCTTGGCTGTGCATTTCCAATACAGGCAATGTATAATATACACCAATATCCAACTTCTCAGCACTTTTAATAGAAAGTACATGCTAATTACCATAATTTCCTTAGAGAACGGTTGAGATGTTTAAAAATGGCCTCACAGCAGAAATCTGCTCACTATCTCAGCACATATCTCTAAATGTGCTCATAAATAACCTTATTGATTTGGATAAAAATGGTAGACCCTTTTTATGCCTGATCTAATCCCTAGTGGAAATAAACAGCTTTTACATCTTTAGTCCCATGAATCCAATATTACTGTCGGGTCCATAAATCATAGAACAAATAAGTCTTTTGGCAGCTCTGTGCACCACCACATTGACTTTAAAATAAAATGCTCAAAATGTGAGCAAAGGTAATAAACGTGGCATTAACAGTTCAGGAATTACAGCAATTTTCATACACACCCCATTTGGGGTGCTCATAAATAATGGAACAAAGCAACAATTACAAACATAAGGATTGCCTTTAATACTTGGATGAAAATCCTTTGTAATTAATGACTGACTAAAGTCTGGAAACCGTGGACGTGACCAATGCTGAGTTTTCCCCTCTCGAGATACATTGCCAGGGCTTTACTGTAGCTACCTTCAGCTGTTGTTTCTTTCTCTCAACAATATTTTTATTGATTTTAAACAGGGATATAACAGGGAAAACGTGTAATGTTTCTATATACTGTAGATTTTATGACCCCCTTATAAACCCTATAGCACCCACCCCACCCCTCCCTGACTCCAAGCCAGCTTT